>CM076083.1:15412500-15655000 GCA_038088235.1 Zacco platypus | reverse complement strand
ATGTAAATAATAAAAATATTTATAATAAATAGGTACAGAAATAAATATGGTTAATTGAAAGCACCTTTTTTTCTAATCATATTTAGGAATCAAGGGAATACATTGATAGAATTTTAAAACTAATTAACTTCATGATTTGTACAAGATTAATCCATCAAAGTGGATTTTGTTCTCTTCATATAAAAATGATGTAAATTAATTTATCCAACCTAATAGTTTCAGGTGAATGACAATATATACAAAACCACATAGTTTTGTTGTTGTTCATATGGAAAACACAACTGCAAAAAAATATCCTGCCAACGAATAAAGGTTTTGATCTGCTGATAACATTTACTTCTACTCTGTACCGCAAACATGAGTGAATCTTTATTGCCATCTCTAGCTGTCTGCTTGCAGACAATGTGATGAGGTAAGTTAAAGAATAAACTACAGCGGCACCAGCTTTTGTTATTACATGCGTCTAATGTTTGCTCACTAAGCTAAATGCAAAGTATAGGATCTGCCTATTTATCCTGTTCTTTTGGAGATAAGAATGTTCCATTTAGGTCCTGAAAATCAACAAACATCAAACAGATCATTTTTTTTATAGATGTTATAAATATGTTATTATAAGTATGTTTTTTTCATCTCTCAGTTTTTGAAATCAGAGACCTCTTGATCCAGGCGTCAGCATTGCCTCCTAAATACACCAACAACAAACCCTCTTTTTAGGCTCATCACAATTCATAACATAAATAAATAAAATGTTTTATTATATTTATTATAAGTTTTATTATCTATAAGTTTACATTAATTTTGAGTTTATTTACTTATGAGTTTATTTTTGTAGGGACAGTACAAAAAACATAATCATAGCTAAAACACCATGAAAAAAATTACACATAGTGAAGGTCCCTAGAAAGGCTTAAAAGTAAATAATAATAACATGTTACTGTTCAAAAGTTGTTGTTTTTTAAAGAAAATAAATATTTATTATTTATCAAGGAATGCATTCAACTGATTGAAAATTACAATACAAGACATTTATAATTACAATATATCCTGAAAAAAGTATCATGGTTTCCTCAAAAAATATTAATATTAACTGTGATGGTAATAAAATATTTGATCAAATAAATGCAGCATTAGTGAGCAGAAGAGACTTTTTTCAAAAAACTTTAAAAAAAATCTTACCTACTCAAAATTTTAAACAAGTAGTGCAAGTGTGCAAAACAACAACAATAACAATTTGCATATACTGTGCATTGTAATTTGTTAAATCATTTTCTTTACTATGCAGTAAAAAATAAGCTCTCATCCTCAAGGAGTGATACTGACTGGACTGGGTTAATCTCAATTAAAACTCAGAAAACTATGGGAAAGATATAAAATTAAGTAACTTAAAAAGATTGTATTGAAACTGATCATGATTTGTTTTGATCATTCGGAACTTATTTGGATTTGTCTGTGATAACTCACTAGACTTACAGTATAGGCTATATATGCCTTTGTGTTGTCCTCATTTTCTAGAAAAATAGATCAAAACACAAACTATAACCCTAATGCTCAAAATACTTAATTAGTTCGAGTAGGGCCATCATGGTGACAATTGGACCATAAGCTTAGTTTGAGAACAGGTATATATTTTTACACATTTATTTGCATAGCGCTTTTCACAATACATATTGTTTCAAAGCAGCTTTAAAGAAAATGCATATCTGTTATTAGACTGTGTGTCAATTTCAGAAATGCACAGTTCAAGATAATAGAAACCAGCTAACATGTATTCATTTTAGGCAGAAACAATGAGCTCGTTAAAGCTCATCAAAGTATGTGTTAAATGTTCTATTTAGTCTTACTCATTCAGCTATGCTAATCAAAGTATTGTGCTACCAATTAGCTTGTTAGCATTTACTGAATTAACGTTATAGCTATTATAAGTTTCAACTACTAAAAATATTGAAGTTGAGAATTTGATAATTTTATACATGATACATGATAATTTTAAGTTAAATGTATGAGGCTGGCCCAAAGATTTCTAAAATCTTTTCAGATTTTTAAAATGTGTGAGACCACAAACATGACAATAAAAAAATCATAGATTTAACAGTTTTGTTTCTATTGTGTTTGGAGTGCCGTGACCAATACAGCACACCACACACACTAACTCATTCTGTTCACAGAAAAACCCGGATCTCACGAAATCTCTCGTGATAAAATGTGACTTTAGAGTAAACAAACATGGCAGGATGGCCAAAAAGAAATGGCGATAATAGACCTTATTCAGAGCAGTGCCATGACAGGTATGAAAGCGAGGCTGTGAGGGATAATGTTTTCAATAGCGTCCACTGTAAAAAGCTGTATAAAGCTCCTTGATCACTTATAATTTTCCATAGCCTAGTTGTCTGGAGTTTTTTGTCTACTAAATAAACCAACAACAATGTCTCTCCCTCACAGCCTCGCTTTCATTCCCTTTATAAATCAAAGGTGGCGCTGCTGTGAATAAGGTCTACAGTGTTTGGACTGCATTTTACAGAAAAATTGAGAATGAGGTTTTGGATGAAGTTGTGGAGTTGTTCCATCTTCCGTCAGCTCGCTTTTTGATTGGCCATAGTTTCTTTTCACATGACAATCTATGCGCGCATTTGTCCTCAAGGTTCTCCCACACGACAGGATTTCTGATCGTAAATATTCAACGTGTTGAGATCGGTGCAGAGACGATGTTCATTTGCGCAAATTCAATCACTCTTAAAGGGATAGTCCACCCAAAAATTAAAATTATCCCATGATTTATACTCACCCTTTATTAAGGCCTTAAATTAAAAGGCCTTTATTAACAGCATGGAGCAATATGGATTACTTTTATGATGAATGGATGCACTTTTTTTGACTTCAAAATACAACACACCATTCAGTACCATTATAAAGCTTGGAAGAGCCAAGATTTATTTAAATATAACTCTGGTTGTGTTCGTCTGAAAGAAGATGGTCATACACACCTAGGATGGCTTGAGGGTGAGTAAATCATGGGATAAGTTTCATTTTTGGGTGAACTATTCCTTTAACACACCTCACACAACAGGGAAATCTGATACGATAATCTATAGAACCATCAAGATAATCGGGACTTTACCTAGGATTGTCAGAAGTGGAGAATTTAGTCCAAAATCATCCTGATTATGTTGTAGTGTGTGGGTGCCTTTAGCTTACTCAAATATTTTAAGTTAAGAGCAATTAACATGTATGAGTACAAAATAAAAATTAGTCAGTTCTGCTTACTTAAACTTTGAATTTCTTAACTTTTGATTAAGAAATTTTGATGATTATTTATTTGGGTTTTCAGTGTATCGGTCCAGTGGTCAAAATCACCATTTTTCCTGCTTTTACCAAGCTGAGGGACAGTAAGTACGTGAACTAGGGAGGTTGTGAGCAGAGAGGGTGGTGGGACGTGATGCCCGGAGGCAGGCACTTATGGCCAGCTGCCTGTCTGTAAAGAAAGCGGGTGACGCTGAAGCAGGCAGGAGCAGCGCTCTCCGGTTACAGTACCTGTCTATAAAAACCACTCCCGTGTCCAGCATCCCTCTCCTTCCAGACCCCCCAGGGTTCCCCCGAATAGTACCAACGATGAAAGCCATGTCTTGGGTTGCAGTCTCTACAAACCCAGTCTGTTTATGAGCCCTCGTTTGATGTCTGCGTCTGGTTAAGGGGCGCTCGCACCCAAAAAAGGGTGAGTTGCACCTGGGTGGTGCATGGAAATTTGCACAGAGATGCTTTAACTCACGGGAGGGCCCTTTAAACATATCACTCACCATTACAATAGCACTGTTTTTATCTATTTGATGTTCAAGGCCTGGTTAGACGGTCAATTATATGGATATGATCTTCCTTTCAGAAATGATGTGTAATGTCAACATACTGTACAGCTATGAAATATAGTATAAGCAGTTCTTTAACAGAAGCTACAGGCTAATCCGTGCGATGTAATCACAGACGCATGCTTGTCTCCTAAGGGTTAAGATCATCCCTTTGCACTCAGCGCACCAGCTCAAGCCCTGTTAAAATATCTCACATTCCCCATGACATTCAAGAGGCTGCTGAAGGACTCTGAGCCAGTGGAGTTAAAGATCGGGCTCTTGTGTAGTTCCAGTGAAGGCGGTTTATTGCAGATTTCTTTACTGCATGCTGGTGCACACCTTTTTTTACAACGCAGAGAGAAGGCTTAACGGTTGGGGAACGAGTAATAAGTGGCATGTGAATGATGCAGGTCGGTCTGAATGAGCTCCCTCTGATGCTGTTTACAAGAGCTGAGCCTTTTTAAGACTCTTCCCCAACCGCAAAAAGTCAGATCGCCCTCTTGCTTAATTACTATCAGGGTGTATGATTTTTACGGGCAGGCCAATCACAATTCAATTCAATCCTGCCTCTTTTATTTTGACAGTTTTAGGAAAGCAAAATTATTTATTTATTTAGTTGGTGTTTGAATTCATTAATTTATTCTGTAAGATCTTCACCAGCGAGGACAACACATATATGTTGCATATTTATTGTCTTTGTATTATTTTGTAGTCTCTTTCTGTCTCTTTTATCCAAAGCAACATTCAAATCAAGAACATCACAAACAATTGGTCATCAAAGCCAACAATATTTTCAGTATACAAAATTGTTTCAAATACAGGCTAGATTAGTACACAACGTGAAATGCAGATAAGAGAAATTATATAACATATACATAAGCATTAAAGGGATTCACCGAATATGAACATATAATATAATATAATTTTCATACAAAATATGAAAATTATGTAATTATGTACTCACCCTTTCCAAACCTGTATGACTTTCTTTCATCTGCGAAACACGAAAGAAGATATTTTGAAGAAAGTAACTGGTAGTCAACAGTTTTGGTTATGATTGACATCCATTATATTGATGGAAAAAGCCCATTTCTCAAATGATCTTTTGTATTCTGCAGAAGAAAGAAAGTCATACAGGTTTTAAACAAAATGAAGGTGAGTAAATGATGACAGAATTTTCATTTTTGTGTGAACTACCTATTTAAAACACAATTTCTTTTGCCTTGCACTTTTAAAAATGTTCCATTTAGAACAAAAAGAATTTATAGTCTGATGTCACAGTAGCAACAGTATTTACAAGTTCCGTTGGTGAAACAACCATTAATAGAACTGAATGTTATGTAAATAATTTGGACCCAGTATTTTTTTTACATTTGTATGGAGCTCTATAGGCATTGATTGTCCTGTACTGATTTTTAAGACATCAAATACATGGAATGAAAGCAGCGTTCAAGTCTCAGAAAAACTGTAATGACAATGATGTATTTTAATAATGCTGTCATTCAAACATGCTCGCAAGGCAGAATCTTATTCCATGTCTGCGGTTGACCAGTAGGTGGCTTGAGAGACAGCATGCATAATGGACAGCGCTTTTGGGCTTTCTGTTAGTTTAAAGCGACACCGCACAACAGAGAATTCAGTGATTTACATCATTTGACAGTAGGTGAAATTTTCGCAGTTTTAAGCAAATGTATGAACTGTTCAAAAATCAGCCCTTCATGAAGCTTTGATCTGGCAGTAAATACACTAAAAGAAAATACTTCAAGAGCTTTCTGTAATAAAGGAATTCCCGGCATATTTCTATCACATTGCAATATTTTAATAATGCTGTCATTCAAACATGCTCGCAAGGCAGAATCTTATTCCATGTCTGCGGTTGACCAGTAGGTGGCTTGAGAGACAGCATGCATAATGGACAGGGCTTCTGGGCTTTCTGTTAGTTTAAAGCGACACCGCACAACAGAGAATTCAGTGATTTACATCATTTGACTGTAGGTGAAATTTTCGCAGTTTTAGGCAAATGTATGAACTGTTCAAAAATCAGCCCTTCATGAAGCTTTGATCTGGCAGTAAATACACTAAAAGAAAATACTTCAAGAGCTTTCTGTAATAAAGGAATTCCTGGCATATTTCTATCACATTGCATAGTATTATTATTTAATAGTACTATTATACCTGTTGCTAAAAGTTCAAAGAAGAATATCTACAAATGAATAAAACAGGCAAATTACACTAACACTTCAGTTTCTTCATATCACTGCTGAATAAACCAAATCAGCATATTTGGACTATTTGAAAAATGAAAGTAAAATGAATATGATCTGAGAGAATATATCTCCACTGTAAGAGATACAAACCAGAGACATCTCCTGAACAAATCCAAGTCCATGTGTAAAAAAGGACGCCGACAAAATAGGCTTTCAGAGAGACTGTGGTCACAGTAAGATCCATACAAGAGGAACTTTCTTCTGTAATAAACGGAAGACAAATATATCAAGGTCTAAAACCTCTTTCCAGTTTCCTAAACAGTCAAATCCAGGTGTTTCTGGAGGAGGACAGTCATGCATTTATCACAGCAATTTAATATTTAGTGTCTTTATGTCTACTTTGCTGAAAGTCTATTTTATACAGTACATATTTTATTTATACAGTGTACATACATACCTACATCCATATACATATATATATATATATATATATATATATATATATATATATATATATATATATATATATTTGTGGGTATTATTTACATTCTACAGGCTACAGAATATCTTAACATAAATGCCAGTTATGGCCACTTGGACAATGTGAGACACTTTCAATTACATTCATTTATAGCCTACATGAAAATACATTTTTATTTTCAAATAGCCAAGCCAATATGCTTCAAATGTGCTGTACAAATTTAATTTTACATACCTGCACTCTCAAACTTGCTTTTAGACCCATTTAGGTGTAAATTAGCTCTCTAGTGCAAGTGGTTTTTCCGAAGTTAATCAGAATCCATTTAAAAAACTCAATTAATTAGACCAAAAACATAAACCTTTTAAGACAGAGGTCATTATGATATATGCCTCTGCAGAAGTCATAAATCAGAGTAATTTCAACGTCAGAAGTTGAATTTCCCTGATGAAATTATTGGTTGTAGCCTAAACGTGAATCGCTGCAACAATCGTGAGCGCCCGAAGGCATAGCTTCCGGAAGTTGTTTAACTACCCCATTAATTTTCTCCAGATATTGCTGAAAATTCTTCAGTAAAGTGTTCAGGGTCTTGAACTCAACTATCCAACTCCGAGATTAAATTACAACATTTTTTTTTTTCAACAGGAATATTCTTGCCCCATGAAGCATTGCGAGTGAATCTACCTATGTGCGCGTGACACTGCGACAAGGTGACAACTGTCCGGACAAAAGAAAATAAGCAACCGAGCACTTTAACGAATTTATTTGATACAACCTGGGCTTTTAAATATAGGAATTCATATGTGTTTGTTTTACCAAAACCACGCGAAGATGTAAACAAATAAGTTGAAATTCGACATTTGAATGAAAGGAATAAAGGAGTTATATTTTATGCAAATATGAGTCCGATTCAAAACAAACTGACAGTGACGTATGTAGGCTAGGAGCATACACTGACAAAATTTCACTCAGAAATTGCTAGTAAATTTCACAAATAATGACAAAGAAATTCTGAAGTAGAAAGCTCTTTGTTTTATTTTGGCCTACAGTATTTTAATATTGTAAGATGTCTCAATCCCTGCTCCATTGAGTTCACTCACTCGAAGTGTTCTGCCCTCCAGTGAGCTCATATAGTGATCACAATAGAAATCACCCTTTACAAACAACAGCTACGTTTTCAGAAGCATCGTGTGCGTGACTGACATCAGTTTACTGTATCTCTAGATACAATCAGTCATTAGATGGACCTGCTTAATCTACAACATATTCTGTCATCTTTCTGTTGTTGCCTTTATAATGTTACATTATTTTTTTATTTTTAGCATTAGTTTAAAACCTTGTTCTTTGAATTATAAAATGTCCATTCTTAATGTTTACATTCCTTTTTTGTTAGATAAACTAAGCATGCATGGCATACTGTAGCTTTTGTGTGTGTGTGTGTGTGTGCGCGTGCTTGTTTTGGCTATACTTGTGAGTACCAAATGACCTCGCTTGTATTGTGAAATACTTTGACAACCCACTAGTGAGGACATTGAACTGGTCCTCACTAGTTAAAAAGGCTCATAAATCAGCCAAAAGATGTTTTAATTTAAATCTAGTGTTTTTCACATGTTGGGTTAGGTGATAGAAAATATCACTGACCTGATATAAAATCAGTGGAAGTCTATGCAGTGTCCTCACTAAGATAGCAAAACAAACGTGCGTGTGTGTGTTTTATATAATGACAATGATATTATTGTATGATGATAGCATCAAAATAATTATATAGCATGCCTAAATAATATTACATTTGCTTGTTATTTATCTCATATTTCTGTTTAATAAAATTTGAGTTTGATCTGAATGTTCAACGGGACATCAGGGCTTTCATATTTAAAATTTTCTTGTGATTACACACCATAATTTCATTGAAATGTTTATTTATAAAATGCTGGTGTTCTTGCCACAGGTGTCACACTTTGATCTGATTTCTGATTTGTGAGAGTGTGCAACTGAGCAAAAGGTTTCATTTATTTTATAGTCTGATACATTAGATTACATTTAAAAATATATAGTGTCGACTATATCTGTATGACGCATGCATTTGAAGGAATCCATGTCAGCTGAACTGGGCATGAACATAAAAAATGTATCACTTGTCAACAAAACAAGAATCCCTAAATGATGAGTGTATCAGATCATGGCCAGTCACGTCACCTTTATTTATATAGCGCTTTTTACAATCCAAATTGTGTCAAAGCAGCTTTACAGTAATAATTGGCAAGTAATTTTTGGCTGCACAGCAGCTCGTAATGAAAATGGTGTCACTGTCCAGCTTAAATAAATTCAGTATTGATTCATTCCGTTGTAAAAATCAATAGTTATTAATTTAGTTAATTTATTTGTATATCAGCACTGGAAAAAAACATTGATGTAATCATCCAGCTCAGTTCAGTTCAGCATATGTCATTTTCAACGTTGTTGAATATCAAGTCAAGTGTCCCCAACTAAGCAAGCCAAAGGCAACAGAGGAAAGGAACCAAAACTCTAACAGGTGACATCAGGTAACCAACAGGTGACAAAAGAGACTGTAAAACTAATCCAGGGTGAACTCAGGGTTATTGGGACACTTTTTGAGATGACTTGGAAAATGTGTCCCAGTCAACCTGAAATCACCCCATATGAATCGAGTGGTTTAGTCCAAATTATCTGGAGAGACACAATTGCTGTATATGATCAACAGATTGAATTTAGGCTTTTATTCACATATTAACAATCATCAACTCACATATCAGTTGTGCTAAACGGAAACTCGCGAGAACCAATGAGGTTCATTCTCGTGTGTTCAAGCATGAATGCTTGAGCTTCTGTTTATGTTTGTTGATCAGTGTTTATTTGTGAAGTCTGTCTGTCTCTTCAGACAATTTGGAAAGAACCACTCAATTCATATGGATTAGTTTTGCAATCCCTTTATGAACTTTTTGAAGCGATAAAGTCCCAGTTGTGTAGCTGTCAATGGAGGGTCAATAATTTCTCAGATTTCATTAAAAAAATACTATCCCTTACATCATAAGCATAGCAAAAATGACTTTTCCACGGCTACAAGCAGTATATACATAGACTCTAGGACCCTGGGAGATCTTCATGTTCTGTGAAGGCCCATAAAATCATGGCATGTCTCATTGGCAGGCTCAGCATACAAGCAGTTTGTGTGATTCCAGCTTACCAGTTCGTAGCACGCACTGATAACTCTGAAACCATTGCTTTTAAACACCAATCAACAACTGTAGTGTACAACCACATCAGTTGGCCTATAGCATTCCAGTCTGCAAAAATTCCCACTGACATGCATATCTTGCCATTTATATGTGATCATAGACATTTTAACAGACACAGATAAGGTTGCGGCTGCACGTTAACAGGTTGACAGAAGTCAGACATAGCTTTGAGGCATATGTTGTAACCACAGGACACAACCACGACTCTGTATGCACATTAACCCACAGATTTATTGCAAAAGGATGCTAGCAGTTATATTAACAAAGACATGAATTTAAACTGTTTCCCAACCATTCATCAACTCAGCATGAAACTAGACACATATAAACAAACATTTGGGACTTATTGTTAATAACATACTTCCTACTGTACATTAACCCTATAAAGTCTTCTGTTATGTTTTAATATCAACAAGATGAAAGCTTTGCTGAAAAACCTGTTGTGCACAATCTGTATGTCAGATTAATAGTTTTACACTTTTGTTTAGCAAATAAAAGGCTTTTTAGTGTAATTCTAAAAAAAAAAAAAGGTCCCCCTTCAAGTTCTTACACGTCCAATTGCTATGAAATGTGTAATGATTTTTATAAAGCAAACGTGAGAAATAACATATTGTGATATTTCCAGATATTGTTATTTTTCACTTATGGGGCTAAAGCAACTTATATTTAGTTGGTTAGACATCATTTTTAAGAAAAACTATGTTAAAATGTGAGTATCACAGACTTGAGGAATGTTTATTTATCCCTTAATCATCATTGTATTGCATTACATTATGTGTTTTGCCCCCACAATAAAAACTAAAGAGCTTTGATTATAAATGTAAGCATTAAAAATGATCTACTAAAACATATTATTGTCAGATATAAAATAACAAGTGATATTTTATATGAATTTTATGTAAGTTGTCTGCTATAAAGATCTCATGATTTACATTATAAGCTATTAGTATTTAATCTTACTTTTTGGTCATATAAATATCAGCAAATGCACCAAATTGCACATTCGGGCCTCTGAATAAAACTGAGATTTTTTTCCCTCTTTGAGTATGAGCTCCATATTATCCTACATGAGCCATAAAAGCTTGACAGATCAAACATGATAACAAAAAAAAAAACTCATGTTCGTACTATTATTACTATTTTTTATTATTGTTATTTTTTTTAGATTTTTAAAAACATTTTCTCTAAAGGTTGCATAAACTTTTCCATTTCCAAAAATTATTTTTTTCTTACTATTATTTCAAACATCAGGCTTCAGGGTTAAAGAGTCACTTTGATTAATTCAGAAATTTCAAATAGTTAATTCTGTTGAAACAAGGTAAATTGTTTTAATTTTGAACCTATGAAAATCTTTTAGTTGAATAGCTAGATTGACCATTTTCAAACAATGATCAAAATGCGTCCTTCAAACAACTTTTATGTTGTGTAAAACATGATAACCATAAAAAAATGAGTCTGATGTAGCAGAAACCATTCAGCACATGCAACTGCCATGCTCTGCTCTGAAAAACTGGGACCATAAGACACCTCTAATTTGCATGCATGAACATGACCATTCTGTTTTCTATCAACAGTGTAGTTGATAGAAAAGTACAGTAAAAGGCCTGAAGGAGGCACTAGATGGAAATAACTAGACCAATGAAAATGATTCAGTACCAACCTTTCCTGTCCCTGGAGTACCAGATTAACATGCACAGCTATCAGCAGGTTAGTCAACCCGATATGGATCCACTACTGTGCTGGTACATTTCCCTAAAGCTATGCAATACAGCTGTGAAAATGATCAGCTCACTGATTTAAACAGGCTGCAGGGACTGCGTGATACGCAGATATTTTTTTTAATTTGATTGTTTACATCTTTGTTCCACAGTCTTAATATTGCCCTGAAAGCTGAGCGAATCAAATCCTCCCCTTTCTTGCAATTTTTACAACCTGTTTTATTCTCCCTTTTAGCAGAAAATTTTAATTGAACTGATGTCTGATGTTGTGCTGATGTTGTGCCTACCCCCTTAATGACTGACATATGTTGCTGGTCCAAAACATTGAAATGATGGAATATTTTGTTAAAGAATATATCTTCCCCAAGACCTGGTTTGCTGGTATGTGTATATTATGCAAGTTTATTGTTTTCTCTCCACATGTTTGTCTTTTTCTTCCGACAGAGCAGATGTTTGACCATATAAAACTATTTGTAGCATTGCCAAAGTTCACCATGTTATGAGCTTCAACGAGTTAATGTTTGAAAGCACTGTATCTTTATAAAAATATCAAATTGTGTGTTATAAAAATGTTGCTCTGAGCGTTCAATCAGAATCCACTCAAACATAATATGAGTTTTGATGCAGCAGTTTTAGTAGTAATCTGGCTGCTGTGACCTTTGCTTTTTTTAACAAGTATAGAAAATACGTTATCAATTATCATAGCACTATGTTAACAGGTTTCCCAAACGGGCTATAGTTTCGCAAAGATGGAGTTTTTTTTAATTGGAAGATTGTGTGTACAATACGTTTCAAGCTTTTGTGTGAATATAATATCCTAGTATGTTCCCACTCACCCCCATTTGAGTTTATTTTAGTTTTGTTATTAATTATGTTAGACTACACTAAATTTCTGAGTGTAAAAAATATATTCATTAAAATAGCTATTTATGATTTGTTCTGATACATCAGTGCAACAGTTCAGTCTTTCTCTTCGAAGCAGATGTCAGGACTTTGAGGATCCTAATAGGAGGTCTGAGGGAATAAAAATAGTCTGAGTGCCAAAAAACCGCAACAGTCTGTTGTCAAAGAGTGGGTGGAGTCTGATGTGATGCTCTGGGCCGTTTATGGTAAACATCTGACTGGAGGTAATGAGGCTTCAATAACTTGACCTGGTGTTTGATTGTTCAGTCACTGTCACTCACGTGACATCACAGCAATAGCAAAGCACCTACCATCCAATCAATTTCCCAGGGACAAAATCAAGTCCCACTTTAGATTTTTTTTCTTGTTCGAGAAGCTGTTTCACCCAAATGTATGTCAAAATAGGAAAGAAAAGACTATTGCAGCTTCCATTTGTGGTCCACTTTAAACTTTGAGGCCACGAATCTCCAAGAAAATGTTCTGACTGAATGATCTTCGCTATTTAAATTTTTACTCACTTTGAAAAGACAGTTAAAAAAAGACAGACAACTTGACACAGACAGATTTCATCACTCCGTCTCTATATCTGAGTTTTACAGTATTTAAATAGCTTCAGTTGACACAGGCCAAGCCTGTAGTTTTTACAGCTGCAATAAAGCTTTGTCCTAGCAACAAGATGGATACATCATATGTACTCATAACTCTCTTGCTTGCCTTCCTTTGCTTTTTCTTAGAAGTATGTCAGCATGCATATGACTAATTATGCTATCAATAAACAGTACAAGATTACAGAACTAAGAACAATACTGAGGCCATCCTGCAGTGTTATGTAAGGAGAGACAAGGTCAGATTTTCATTTGTTCAAGGACATAGAGTGGATAGAGGATGATTCAGTGATGATGCATGTATTTGGTATTTGTTTGGGGAACACAGGCAGTTCACCTAAATGAATACTGAATTAGCCGGACAGACAATTATTATAAACCATGGAGAAATCAAAATAGGATGACATAGTGTTGTGATTTTTTCTTTTTTTCCTTTTTTATCGATGCTGTTTGTTCTATATCAGTAACCACTGTTTCTCAGCTCCCCGAAAAGCCTTCATTGCAGTCTTAAATATTCTTCCTGGAATATACACATCACAATATTCATATTTTAAATAATTCCAACTTAATAAAGGTGGCAAGGCCTGGTTGAGTTGTATTGGTAGTGTGTTCTAACATGGTTATAGTAAAGGGATGTGACATTTCTGAAACACCCTCAAAGTGGTTGACCAATCACGACGTACTGATACAGCCGACCAATCAGAGGACATTGTTCTTTTTGGTAGGAGGGGCTTTAGAGAGAGACGGGAACTAAACATGGGTGCGTTTCCCAAAGCGAACTATGGTCGCAAGACCCGTCGTTGCCAATAGAGTTCAATGGGACTTACGACCATAGTTGACAAACCATGCTTTCGGAAAACGCACCCCTGGGAAGAGAAGAAAAATAAGTGGAAAAATAAGGAATGTTTTTGAACATTTAAGCATGAAAACAAAATCAAAACAAAATCAAGACTTCTGTTATTCTGTTCTGATAGGTCTATTCTTGCAAGCACACTGTAAGATACTTTGGCTAAAAGTAAATAGCTAAATGTTAAATAACAATAAACATTGAACAATAATTCTGTGAATTTAAGCGATTGTCATAACCTTAGGGGTTTTTCTCTGTACAGGGCAGTTCTTTAGCGGGACAAACGCTTGCATATTCATTGGGTAATTGCTTTGGGCAGCTTCAGGCGATCATTCAGCCATAAGACGATGCAGCTGTGGTTGTTGGCAAACACAGCTGCTTCAGTGTGGCTTCCTGATGAACCAAACAAAGCTTTCTGTACCCCATAACCATATGTGAAGCTCAGTGCACATGTTTGATTGTATGAGACCCATAGAAATGTTACACTAAGATTTGGCTCTTAACAATACATCTGTTTCCCTGTATAAGATAGACTGCTGCTCTCCCTGAAGTGCTAATGTGGCTCTCAGAGTTCATTTTCCTTAATTGACTTCATAATTAACTTGATTTCCTTTTAAACGTACTGTGGCTTTTCCTCATCTTGCTTCTTTATTTAGCGATGAAGTGTTTGACAAGGTCTAGAGTATGATAGAGTAAAGTAGACACTCCTTTTTCTTCCTGTCTTGTTGCTTTGGGCCTCTTGAAGTGAATAGTCTGGACTTGTTGTCTGAGCTGAGGGAACGAGAATGTGAATTTGTGAATATCTTATGCTTGTCACATTCAACTCCCAGATGAGCATGTTTGCCACTGTTTTATAAACAAAATAAAAGTATGTTTAGTTGTGTGTTATTTGTGTTTTATTCGTCCTGTACCTGTGCCGTTCGATTCAATTCATTCCTTTAACTCTTTTGTCCTTTTGTATTCTTTTTCATGTGCAAGAAAAAGCAGGAAAGATGGGTGGCCAGTGACAATGTGGGAAGTCCAGCACTAGAAGATGTTTGGAAAAAAGTAAGGAAATGAGTAAGTAAACCCCAGTTTAAATGCTTGGATTGGTTCTGTTTTTTTTTCCTCCATGTTTTGAAAGAAGTCTTTTATATTCACCAAGACTAAGTTACTCAAAAAAAGAATTAATTAATTACATCTTCAACAGATTTCTGTACACTCTCTCTAAAAAGTATTGCATTTCTTATTGCTAATTACTTTATAAATCACAAATCAATCCTGACCAGTGGAACAATACAAGTATAGACATGAAATCTTTTAATTCTTTCAAATAAATTGCAAAATTATTCTTGAACTGACCAAAGTATTTAAAGATTAGATAAAAAACATACATACAATTTTCAATTTATTATTGTGATGGCGAAGCTTCAGAAATCATTCTAATATGCTGATTTGGTGATCAAGAAACATTTCTTCTTATTATCAATTCTGAACACAGTTGTGCTGCTAAATATTTTCATGCAAACTGTAATACTTTTTCCCAGGATTCTTTGATGAATAGAAATGTCAAAGAAACATCATTTATTTGAAATAGACTTACAATCCTGTAAAACTGCTGCAAATGCTACTACCTCTCTAGCTTCTGAACTACCCAATATTACAAATAAAACCAAAACTTACTGATCTGCATATGATGCATTTATAAGCAGCTTCTTTAAATTATAATAACTTGATTAAAAAATGTTGATGTGTGCCTGTGTTGATTAAATATGGAGATTACAATGTTCTGTAAAATGTTTCAAATAAGTAATAATAATCTGGATGAGGAAGGTTTATGGAGAACTCGCAGTCATGTCAACCTGTCCACCTCTGACTTCCCTCAGGGCCGAGGCAGCATTAAGAGCAGGAAGTTGTAAAAATCACACGGTAGTGCTCTCCAGACAAAAGAGGATCCGCTGCTGTGTGCTCAATCGGTGTTCCCACAGTCACCATAGAGTAGAATCTCTTTACAGTCTGTCCCAATTTACCACATCTCTTGCAATTCACAGAAGCAGTTGTTTTTTTCTTTACTGTCATTTCCCACCTATTGCCAGGGCTTTACTGCAGACGTCACCCATTGAGTTATTGTCAGACTCAGACAAGGGTACTGCTGATGATGATCTAAGCATCAAAAGTGTTGGTTTTTACACCTCTAAACATGCATAGATGTGTTACATGCACCCAGATTAAGGATACATTTTACTAGGGTAATTGTTATAATTATTTTTCAAATACCATGTTTTAAAATGCATTCTGTCTAAAGGAATGCTATGATATTCCTTACAAATACCAGAAAAATATTTGAATAATTCATCCATATGAAATAGAACATCACAGAAATTGTTTTGTTAGCTACAAATAAATTAGAGCATTCAACTCATGTTCTCGTAAGGGTTATCATGTTACAAGCCAGACGAGGTTAGTTTACGCTGAGACATAGATTGGGAAGCCTTTCAACTAGAAGTCACCTGTAGCAGGTGGAGGTAAGCCGAAACACCTGGATATTCAGCAGGTGCCTCATTCATTCACATAACCAAGGCTGTATCACTGTTCACCTTCGAACTGCTTAATTCCTAATTTCTAGTGGAGTGTGCTGAAAGCTGGGGTTTCAGTCTATGTGTATGTTTTTTTTTCAGTCGGATATTCTTAAAAGTCATGTGCCATAATTTCATGGACAATGAATCAAACACTGTCAAAAATCCAAGGCAACTTATGCGTTCAGATTTTTAAGTTTTCTCAACTATTGTCTTAATAATCATTCTAACTTATTTGTCAATTCGAATTTGTTCGTTCACTAAATGCAACAGCAAATTTGCATTTAGTAACACAACAAATTAAAATAATGTTTTGATAGCTGTGTAGGACACTTTATATGTTAAGTGAGCTATGCTATCTTTATTTGTAAAGGAACAATTATCCCATAAAGCAAAGATATATATACAGGATATAGTTTTAAACAGTTGAACACACTGTAGGCCTCAACACTTGACACACAAACCTCCAGAATGTTGACAATGAACAAATGTAAAAAGATAAGCTCTTTACATTACTACACTACAAATAACTAACAGTAATGACAAAATATCGACACAAAATCAAATGAAGTCAGCAAACAGCAAAATAATAATCCTAAAACAGTAAACACATCATTTATTCATGCTGCAATGCATGCTGGGAACTCACAAACCTTTAACATTTCAGCAATATGAAGTTCTTTGTTCAGACAACTGTGTTTTAACTAGTTGGGAAAACATTTGGGGGAATTCTGTTGGTCTGACATGGGTTTTTATGTAGTTTTTTTTTTTTCTTATTTGAGACTAAAAAGGCTTCGTAAACTGGAAAATATGTGGTTGCGTTATTTTACAGTGTATATACTTGGGCACACTCTGCCGTTCAAAACTTTGGGGTTGGTGGAATTTATGCTTGCCAAGGCTTCCTTTATTTGATCAAAAATAGAGTAAAAACAGACAGTAATATTATGAAATTTTATTAAAACTGTTTTCTATATTTGTATAATTTAAAATGTAATTTATTCATGTGATGGTAAAGCTGAATTTTCGGCCTCATTACTCTAGTTCTGCAGTGTTATTTGATCCTTCAGAAATCATTCGATTTGCTGCTCAAGAAACATTTCTAAGTATTATGAATGTTGAAAACAGTTGCTTAATGGTTTTTTTTTGTGGAAATGTGATTTTGATAATTGGAAGTTCATAAGAACTTTTGCAACATTGTAAATGTCTTTACTTTTGATCAATTTAATGCATCCTTGCTGAATAAAATTGTTTTATTTCAAAAAAAAAATTTTTACTGACTCCAAACTTTTGAACTGAGGTGTATATATACAATTATGTGTATTCATAAATTCAAGACAGTCATTGTGGCTTGGGTCCATTTTGCTGCCACTGTGTGTCATTTTATGCATTAATTCAGGCTTTTTCCTTGCACACTTGCAGACATTATGTATTAAAGCAAGATCTGTGAGGCCTTGGAGTCTCAGACACTCCTGTCCACCTGTTGATGTTTTGTCTGGTTACAGGCTGTTTGATTTTAGATTTTCAAGATCATAATTCAGCAGGTTGTGTCTAGCAAGGCATATAATGACAGGAGCTTTGTGTCTGTAAGTTGATAAGTAGTCTTTAAGATTACAGTGCTGTTTGGTCAACAGGTTAGTGTTAAACAATGACAAAAGTCTTGGTGTGAATTACAAGAGTCGTGTTCAGCTGTGAAGGCTTGAGGATGTTAACGAGTAGAGCTTTAATTGTTTTCTGTCCTTGCATGTTATTGCTATTATTTTAAGAAAAAGGCAGAAATACATTAAGTAAAATGTTTCCATAAATATTTTTAATAGTCAATTTTGTCATATATATTTTTGGAAAGCATGTATGTACACAGTGTTCAGGTGCAAAAATGTCAATAGATGAAAAAACATTGAACAAACTTCGAAAGATCAAGTATTTTAAGACAGTAAACTAAACTTTTATCTATATTACAGTGATAAACACCAAAATAGTTCTTCGCGAGTGACATTTTCTAGATTCTGAATAACTGTACAGATGCATAAATACAAAACAGCCTTAAACTTTCATTATATGGGCAAAAAAATCTTCAAAATGTATTCTTTTGTATCCCACATTAGAAATGATGTCTTGCAGGTTTACATCAACATGAGCATGAGTAAACAATTTTCATTTTTGCGTGAACTTTTCCTTTTATCATGGTAAATGAACCACTATTATCCTTAAGCACTGCCGAAGGTTTTGGGCTGCGTGCCTGTCCTAGCTCCCCCTCTTGGTTTAAGCAGGTGGTCCGGTCTCCATTGTAGGCAATGTGGACAGTGGCATCCTGCTGGATGGTGCATTGTCTGAACAGGGGAATAGAGAGCCGGCTGTGGAAGTCCACCTAGCCAAGGGTAGGTCGAGGGAGGGAGATGCAAAGTATCAACTGGCCTTGTGGTGGCGCTGTAGGGGTTTGAGAAACCGGAGAGACTCCCCATGCCGAGATGAGAGTATAGATGAAGGGGTAAGCGGGGCAGCAGTGGGTAGGTGAGTCCAGCAGCCGCCTGACTCACCATGAAGGCACACAGGTTTGGGTCCAGTGGGTTAGGCCAGTGCAGACTGTGACGCTGCCTCTTGTCCTTCATCCTCCTGTTCTGAAACCAGACCTATAATGAAATAAGGTGATAAAGGGTCTTAGTGAAGGACACAGCATGTTGGTGGGATTAGGTAATGGTAGATGTGCAATAAAATTTTCGGTTTCAGCAGGGATGGAGATCCGGTGTCTGATTTTATGGCTTCTTGGCTTGTCCTCAACCCTCAGCCTCACAAAACACAAACAATCCTCTTTTAAACGAGCTCAAAATTAAAAATTGAACTTCATTAGACTTTCGTGGATAGCAGAAGTCAGTCTCAAATTAATACTTAAACGAACACTTTTTAGTTGCAAACTTTTAATGCTCTTTAAATGTTGCCTTTTGGCCCAGAGGTTGAGTGTGGCATGAAAAGGTCTGCTCTGTGAATTACCTTTATTGTGGTCTCGGGCAAGTTAAGCGCTGCCGCCAGTTCGCATCGTCTGGGTCGAGACACGTAACTTTCTTTGCAGTATTCTTGCTCAAGACGGGTCAGCTGCTCCCTCGTGAAAGCTGTCCGGTGCCGCCGACTCTGGTCTATCCCATTCAGTAGTGAAATACGAGGGCACTCTTCCTCTCCTTGATCACTGTCAGCATGAGCAACAGTAGACACTGGCGACTCCCTGCCCTCTGCTACTGTAAAGATTGCTTCCCATTATGCATTCGTTTACTTTGCGTATATCACATTTACAACCAGAAAGAAGGAGTTTTCAATAAACCCCCCCAACGTTAATTACCTAATTAAATGAACTTTCTACACAGATTTTGTACTGAAGACTTGACTTAAAATGTTAAACGACATGAAGTAGCATTTTCTTATACATGAAAAAGAAGAAGAAATGCACATTCCTCTCAGCTTGCTGTTGAAACATGGACTTTGTAGGCTACTTACGCATTTTATCGTTGATATCCACGTGCGCAATCCAGATATACCCCAAATGGATTTTCAAAAACTTCTCATAGTCCTCAAAACAGTCCCAGACCAGGCCCTACCCCCCCAAAAAAGGAATCCTCTCTCGTCACCGCTTGTCTTCCAAGCCAAGTTCGTTTATGAAGGAAAGATGAGTTGTTTTTGTAGTCGCTGTCCACCCCCCTCTTCCCTCACCTCTGCATCTTTCAGGTCGTCCCATCTTGTGTCCTAATGAGAGACGCGCTCTATCCGCTGAGGCGCCGCCGGGGCGCGCGGACAGAGGGAGGTGTTAAATTGTCTTTGGTCTCCGACCGGCCTTTGTACTTTTTTGTTATGGAGAATTAAGAACGACCACCCTTTGCATACTGTCACAGTGGCTTCCCCGTTGAGATAGGCCAACCCTGATTGTTCCTTGGTGTTTGATGTTTGTATTTTTGGAAGTCAATCATTAGAATCCTTATGTCCCCAAATTGCAGAGGTCTGCAGTTTATAATAGAGATGAAAGCGTTTCAGGAGCCGTGTAAATATGAGGAAAATTTATTTATTTTTTAAAAGACAAATAATTTATAAAATTATCAGAGAATTTGAAATTAACTATAATAAACAAACAATGTTGCCAGACACATGGTTTAACATGCGCGTCGCCTGTTTCATGGTCGCTGAGAGCTCAAAGGGAAAGAAATGAATGTTCTGCCATCATTTACCCAACATTACCCATCAAATGTTGTTTTGGTAGGCTATAGACTACGAAAAAGTGTCGAAACATTCTTCACACTGTCTTCTTTTGTGTTCTGCAAAAAATAAGGAAATTCGGTTACACTTTATTTTAAGGTGTCTTTGTTACACTGTAATTATACACTTAAGTGCTGAGTAATATTAAGTAACTACAAGTACTTACTATAGGGTTAGGATTAGGGTTTGGTTTGGTTTAGGGTTAGTTCCATGTAATTATTCATCATTTATAGTCATTATTGTAACTACATGTAACATATGTAACAATGACACTGTAAAATAAAGTGTTACCGGAAATTCACACAGGTTTGGAATAACACGAGGGTAAGAAAATTATGACAATTTTCATATTTGGGCGAATCATCGCTTTAAGTGAGTTGTCATATAGGAGCTGTCAGGCTCAAAGGTGCTGAACGAAGATTGAAACTCGTGTGAAAATGTGCGATTGAATAGCCTATGGGAAGTAAGCCTGCTGAATATTTTACATTTAATTTCTTGATTTATTATTATGTCTTTAAGACTCTTTTAAAGAAACAGCAATGATACAGTGATGTACAGCAACATAAAAAACGTCACGTGACCAATGTGGATCACTAGTGCAGTTATCACTGTGTTTGTGGTTGAGCTTGTTTGGACAGAATGGACACTAATCTTAAATTAAGGTTATATGTTACTCAGATCTAAAGTTTTAACATTTATGTATCCAATTATTCATTTAAAGTTTTATCGGCTGTGAGTTATAGCCTACAAAAGTATATCTCCATAAAGTTATTGTCTGCCATTTAGCATTCAGTTTTCCCGTTCCTGTTTTAGAATAGCAGTTTTAGATTATGAATAAGGTCCGTGATTAACATTACTTGAGGCTTTCACGTTTTGTTTTACATTGCGCGGTTTTTATTTAGCAACAAAAAGAGCTACAATCTCTTCTTTCCAACTCACGACTGTGGCATATGTGACCGACAGTATTTCTCTAGCACGCGCTTCCATCCGTGGCGCTTCAGATTAGCCCGATATTAAACTGACCAATGGTTGCATTGTTATTCACCAGTGCTTTGATCACTTGTCAGTTAAGGGAAAGGCTCCACTAAGGCTGCAGCCTGTATTTGGAGAGACTGCATGGCGCAGATATCGCGCAGGGGTGGCAGAAATTACGCTTCCTACTCATTTTGCCTGTACTGAAATGACACTATCTACATTGATAATTGTTGATAAAGACGCCCCTTTACTGATCGGTACACAGTGACCACGAAATGCACTGTTTGTGGGCGTGTCCGTTTGGGTCCTTAGCATAAAACTACAAGAATCTAGGCTACATAATGTCAGACTATTCTCCTATATTGATACTTTTGTTTTCATAGAATACAGACATGCATTTTTTTTAATTGTTTTTAAACCTTTTTTTATTTCGACTGTAGTTTTACATTACTCTTTATACTGACGTCTTCATCGAATAAAACATGTTAATTTATGAAAGTACATCTAACTGGCCTATTTAGGTATCTCCATTAGTAAGTTCATTTTGAATATTCGAAATTTTAAAGCTTTTAATTTTTACCATAAAGGGCAAAAAAGATACACATCTCTGTATATATATATATATATATATATATATATATATATATATATATATATATATATATGTATGTATGTATGTGTGTGTGTGTGTATATATATATATATATATATATATATATATATATATATATATATATATATATATATATATATTTATTTATTATTATAGGCCATGCATAAGAAAACCTAAAGATGACGAGCTGTTATGCGTTTCATTGCTCTGCAGTCTGCCTATCATTCTGCTTTCACTCCTATTCGTCTTCATCTTCATCCTTCAAAGGTTTAAATCTGCTCCCTACGCACAGCAATGCAACCGCACAATATTATGAAGCTGTATTTTATTGGGTCAGATCAGGTGCACCTGAACAAACCGTTAACGGACTCTATTAGCGTTGAACACAACCTTGACTGCGCACATTTTTATCTGTATTGCTCCGATTCAGAACTTTTTCGTCCAAAATGCATAATCTAATTTCATCGTGACGTTCTTTAAAATGGTTTAATGTAGTAATGTTAGGGTTAGTTACTAATAGATAGTATAGCCTAAAGTAACACGTTCATATTTCTTATTTCTGAAAACAGAACATCACCCACAACCTCCAGCTTATGTAGAGTGCTATCCTATATAAACTCTCATTTGTAGACATGTTTTCATATACATATACAGTGATCCACAAGGCTTTACGTTTACCTGGAATTTCAACGTACCGCAAGGGAACTCAGTACTGGTGATCTGCACAGCTTCCTGCTCCAACACCTGGCTGTAATGTTCAAGGAAAGGTCCTGATGCGCTGGTTCAGGGGTGTCTGATTAACGGAAATTTAAACTGTACAAAAGAAGCAGGATAGAGTTAACCTTAAGCGACAGATCGCTTAGATGCTTCTTATTTCAGAAGATAGAAAAATTACCAACAGCTACGTGTTGTTAACAACAACTATAATTATTATTACTATTATTATTATACGAGTAAATATTATATTTGAGTTATTAATATTATAACTTTACTTTTTTTAAAAAATGAATAAAAATTACAACTTAATTTAAAATTCTATTTGAGCGCAGTTTGAGTGCAGATGAAACTTTTAATCCCACTATGATCGAAAATATCTTTGATTATTCCATGTTTATGCTAATTACACTTATAAGTTTAGTTTAAACTTCTCTTACTCTCCGTTGAACATCCGAAATAAGACATTTACTTGGTTAATGAAATAGGTCGCACTTTATATTGGGTGCCTTTAACTGTACTTACATCAAAAAATAAGTGCAATATACTTATTGTGATCATATTGTATTGTAAAACACTTTTGCTGCTATTGAGGTGGGGGTAAGCTTAGGGGTTGGTGGTATACTGGTTTAATGGTGGGTTAAGGTGTAAGGGAAAATTCAACAGTAGATGTAATTACAGAAATTAATTACATGTAATTATATGCAGGTATTTTTAAACATAAGTACAATGTAAAAATACACACACATACATTCACACACACACACACACACACATATATATATATATATATATATATATATATATATATATATATATATATAATAAGTCTATTGTATCGAATGATTAATTCAGATGTTAGTACATAGTGTTTAAGGACACAAGTGGGACCATGAAATGTTTTAGTTAGAATACACATGCATTATCTTCTGCAAAACATCAGTTTTCTGGTTGGTTTGTTTGTTTGTGATGTACTGCAAATATCAGTATAATATATCCTTTCAAAGTAATTATAAAATAAAACATTTGAGGATTGGACATAGATATAAACCATCACATGAATCATTACAATCTCAGAAAAACAAAGTGCAAAAATTACCTTTAGTGTTAAGCTTATGACAGGGCAAAACCCTCACCCTCCCTTATTTAGGCTATCCCTAAAATGGTTCATACCTTAGTACTATTCTAATATACTAAATATGCATATTTTAGGTATATAAAAGATCCACCTAATAGTAGTCCCTTTAAGGGTTGCCCCAATGACAATCAGCTGATACCTCTAAAGGTCATTTATTTGCAAAAGAATTTCTGACAGTGCAAGGCCATTGTTTTTGTGTTATAGGAGATGTTTTAGGAATGGAAGAATATAGACATATTGATAAAGATGATTAAGCTTATATGACCCATATATTTAAATTACTTCCTCCTAATGAAGTTACAGTGATGTGCTGTTTCATCAGGTATCATGTTAATACATAATGAACAGACAGGATTCTTGGTGATCAAACTTTACTTTACATGCTCTAGATAGTTAAGAATGCTCTCTGTTCATTATGTATTGACACGTGTGACAGTTTTATTGCCTACAGGAATTTGTTTTGGATGTATGGGATCTTATGATGTTGTCTAATTATTTTAGGCATTTTGAAAGCAATGAAAGTGCAGCTGTCAGATTTGTTCTAAATTATACATTTAAACAGAGCATTTTGCACAGACTTCAAATGGCTTTAATGCTTAGAATTTGACACAAAATATGTATAAATTTTGAAGGCAGATATCACAGTTCTTAGATCAGAGGACATTACATAATGCTAAGCTGGTGTTATGAAGTTCACAAAGAAGTTATTGTCAAAAACTCCTGAACTATTCTAATTTAATTAGTATTGTCCTCACATTGTCACTACTTTCAATATTTCCTTGTCAGCTAATAACGCTGTCACAAGCTTTAAGTCGATGCATTTACCTTTTGGATCTGATTTCATTCTGACGAGGTGAATATGTTAACTTAAATTCTGGCCATTAATTGGCCTTTGGGACAGAGATGCATATTCTATTAATTTTTATTACTGTAAAGGGAATGAATAGCAGCGATAACACCTTGACAACTGTTTTGTAAATCAGTGTTTCAAAATATAAACCTTTGATATTGTTTTTCCCCAGATCTTTGCTCACACTCACGCAGAAAGACCAAGTAAGACGCGCCTGAAGATTGAAGGACGCGGTGGCCAGAGGAATATATGATTTAACTGGATGGAAATCTTGGTGAATGGAAGCTTATTTTCAAAATGTGGCTGTTTTAGTCCTTAATGCTGTTGCCAAAATACCAAAATTAATACGCGATATTAAATTCATTGGTATCACGACACAATTTCCAATTTTATTGCCATCACCGTATTTGGTTTATAGGTGGATGTACCTTTTGTTATGTAGGCTACATTTAGCCTTTTTAATGTATTTATAATGAACGGAAACTAGATTTGGGGACTAACTGAAACTGAAACTGTAATTTTAAAGTGATTAGACGCTAACTTGTTATTATTATTATTATTATTATTATTATTATTATAGTGGTGTTATTAGCCTACTTGGAGTTTTGTGTAGAACAGTAATATATTTCTGCGCACACCAACACCAGTATCCTCACTGTAGCGAACATGCAGTGACGTTTCTTAGATCTGGTCTTAGAGGTCAAAGCATTGTTGTGACTGCCTCTAAAAATATGCAATATGTGAATGCCTTGCAACAGAATAGGTTACTGGGGAAGATTTTAACCTGCCATGAAAGGATTGCGATTGCGACCCTCTCATGTACATGTTGCCTCTCCCATTTATTTATTTATTTACACTATTGCAGGATTATATTTCATTTTAATTATTATACTTTAACTGCAATAAAGTAAAATCTTAGATATTGTGTACTTTGGCAATAATCTCAATTCATTAATGTCGAATATTTGATATTCTTTATATTATTAACTGTCAAAGTAATGATTAAGTTACTTTTGATTTGCATGCAAAATCGAGGGGTCGAGCATTGTTCATATGCTTAGATGACATGTGACATTATCGTTGTGCTAAAGTGCTTTGGTAACCCCATAATAAAATCCTGAGATGACATTTCTCAGTTTTAAATATTCAAAATTCTATATTACAATACATCTGATGAAAATGACTTTTTATAAAATACCCTTTTCAGGGTAATCACCAGAATTCTTCACCGTGTTTCCTGTAGCTTTTTAAACAGTTTAGACTAACATACAAAGATTATTTTAAAAATAAATAAATAAATCTGCGTGTTTGTGCACACGTTGTAAGTCAATGGAGTCCAATGTCAACTTTATTCAAATCTTTGTTCAAATATTTTATTAAAATCTCTAATCTTTAATCTGTGTTCCACAGAAAGCCATAGAGGTTTGGAGTATGAGTAAATTGATAAAATATTCAAACTTAAAGTAAACTTCGAATTTGAGAGAGGACATAACAGTCCTTAGAGTATATAAGAGACAGTAACATGATGTATATTGTTTTTCTAAGATTGTAGGCTACTTTTACATATCTTAGCCGCCTGACTCACAAAGGACCGGCAAATACGTCGAGATCACGTTGTACAGCCTATATGGTCGCTTTATGGAACATAATTGCTTCGTGTACAAAGAAGTACATACAGAAAAACGTTCAAACGTTTTGTAATGACATTTGAATTACAAAAATGAAATCTTTTTATCGTTTTACCAGCTCTTTAAACGGACGTAAACCATTAATCTCGTCCATAAACAATGTTAAACTTAATGATACTGAAGTTATTAAGTGTGATGTGTATCAAACGGGTGACTTAGAGAAATTTACTTGCAGTTTTCTTGTCATTTCATTTGAAAGTTTGCAATGTAATGTTATGCGTAAATGTAATATTTTTGTGTGTGTCCGCAGTTCTCGTCGCTCTCATTGTGTAGGCGTTTTCTCCAATGTATACGTAACTTGTTTGCTAAAGAAAGGCTGAACACATCCTTTTGTACAGGCTATCTTGCGTTTTACGTTTACAATAAAGTTTGTTTTTGATATTATGAACTACATCGGATCACGTGAGCCTACAACGCAAAACGTAGCTATTAAATTTACTTTCGCGTGGCGCTATTAGTTCCCTTAAAATATTCTTTAACTAGCTATCATTTTAACTTTACTACTTCCATTACGCTGGAATTGTTTTAAATATTCTATTAATATGATGGTTATCAAACTTACCCTGTTCATAACGAATATGCGCCTGTCTTCTGAAGATGTAAGTTAATTCATGCTGTACAGACTGTAGTTTCTTGTAAGACCCTTGCATGTGGGCAGGGCGTTTCACAATTAAACCATTAAGGCATTTCCTGGGTACAGTAGCAGCCTTGCACAAGCACAACATGTGTTGTGAAGCTGCTCTGACTCCAAACGCAGAAAGGCTCGTGTCTTGAACCCAGAGAAACAGCTGTTTAGTGGTGATGGGAATTCACTGATGGTTCGGTGTTTAAACAACATGAAAAGCATGTAGTGAATCATTTTTGTCCAATTTAGGATAGTTCTATTGATTTCAAATATATTACATTCTGAATATGATCGTTTGAGTCATTTCTTTGAAATATGAGCAATTTTGTTTGTAGGCCTTTTTTATGATTCCTGCTCCATTCAGAGACCTTGAACTTGGATAGTTTGCCTAAGGAGGGACTGCATCTATCATTGCCTCCTAAACAGGCCCTTCAGGGAGGGCTATACTCATCCCTTTAAACTTGGCCTTGACCTTGAGGGCCTTGCCTGACCTTTATGTAAAGACAACAGTCTGGGGAGGTGTGTGTGGGGGAAGGAGGTTTAAAGGGGGAGCGTCTTGTTGTTCCCTGTACACAATTTTCAATATCCGTTTTAGGCCTCTGAAAAATATTTACAAATATAAATGCAGAGTATCTAAGAGTATTTCAAAAAGAGGAAAGTACAAAAAACAAACAACACTGATAACCTGGAGGATTTACACGTTAAAAGTACATTGTATGTAACAGTAAAATATTTGTGTATTTTTTTTTGCATTATGCATTTATTTGTCAGTCAAATTTCTTTATTTGCTCGATTAGGGTTTTTTCTTGTACTATTAATAATTTTACATTTTGCTTTCAGGCGAATCTCACTCGAGTTTGGATTAAATTTACAGGAATTTTGTTCTTGATTGTTTTATCACCTTCACCGGATCACAGTTTTCAGAGGTAAAATACTGTTAGCAAATGTCCTGTTTGAAATAAAAGGTTTTACGGTTTTAGTAATTTTCATTAAAATGTTTTTAGGGGTAACGCACAGCCACTGATAGAACGTGACATAAAAATAGGCGCACAGCTCGTGTATCTAAAAACCTTTAAACGCCTTGCAAACTGTGTAATAATAATTTCTATATTTTTGTGATTTGTACAGCTGCAATTCTCGGTCTATATTAGCGATGGAGACATTTGAATAAGTGAGGGAACCGCTTTGAAAGTAGCTATTTTGCCTCTTTATTTCAGTGGATTGTGTCAAGTATATGACATTTCATAAAATGGGTCGAGACGTTCATGCTTATGTATGAAACAAGTTATGATTTTTCATTTTTTATGGTAATGATAAATAATTTACACATCTGGCACTGCTGATTATGGGCCTTTAAAATGTCTGTAATGATTTAAAGGCATTCCAACGTGTGCTTGGCCAATGTGTAATTAAATCCTAAATAAAAAGTATGACCCGTTTAAACATTTTCTATTGCTTTTTGCAATGAGATGTTGGGAGAAATCGTTATAGTATTTGACGATTAGCAAGGGAGCTGCCATGAATATATTTATATAAATTATATTATTTCATGTTGCAAGTACGTGCAGCGCGTAGACACATTCAGTGCGTAAAATGACATGAACGTGCATAAGAAATAAAAAAAACAAAATCCTTATTAATATGCAATCAACAGCCTATATTGTGACCATATTTGTTGAACAAAATGATTAAAAATGAAAATGTATCTTCTTTCAATGACTTATCATTAAAATATCAAATAACAGCAGATTTAGGCTACAGAAGTTATTTTCCACAAAACCAAAGATGCGATGAATTGCTCAGTAAGTTAAAGAACAAAAGTGTATTAGAGGGAATTCGTGCATAAAGGCAATGCAAGGCAGCATTTGATGATAGCTTTTACACATTTAACTCGGTCTTGACAAAAAAATCTTTGACATTCTTCAGTCAAGGTTTATTTTATGTGTCACGTGGCACAGCTCTTATCCAATGAAGGCACTGCAATGCAGACCATAGTCCATTGCGTCAATGCAGCTGTACCAATGTAACCGAGTGTCCTGCTTCGGACTTGAGTCTTTGCAACATAATTTTCCGTCCGAATGGTGAGCGTGCTATGACCACCTCTCTGGTCCTGAATCCTCGCTGGGCGGACACGGTTATGTTTGTGTATGAAAACAACTTGGATGAGCTGAAGAATATGGAGGGTCTGGTTGGAAGCGGCAATTTTGCGGCCAACCAGTGCAGGAATCTGATGGCTCACTCGGCTTTGAGTGGCCACCCGTCTAGCCTCGTCCACGGCTCCGGCTATTCCACTGTGGACGTATCGACTTCAAGTTCTGCAGAGTCTGGCAAGCAGTGCACACCCTGCCCAACGGTTCCACAGGCCTCGTCCACCGGTCCCATCCCGTACGGCTACTTTGGCAACAGCTATTATCCTTGCAGAATGGGGCGGGGTTCCCTCAAGTCGTGCACCCAGCCGAGTGCACTCAGCTACACTGCAGAAAAATACATGGATACCCCGGTCACATCTGAAGAATATCCTAGCAGGGCTAAAGAGTTCGCCTTTTACCACAGCTACCCCAGTCCCTACCAGTCCATGGCCAGTTATTTGGACGTGTCAGTGGTACAGACGCTGGGAACGGGAGAGCCGCGACACGATAGTCTCCTGCCTATGGACAGCTATCAACCTTGGGCTCTGGCTAACGGATGGGGTAGTCAGATGTATTGCTCCAAGGACCAGAGCCAGGCGGGTCATCTCTGGAAGTCTGCGTTAGCAGGTACGTTTTAAACTATATTTTGTCTGTAATGAGAGAGCTCAAAATAATTTTTTTTAAGCCTTAAGGTTTAGCAAAGCTCTCACAAATATCCAAGGATACTGATATTCCTCTTCTGGTCAGACAGAAGACAGGTTTTTATTTTAGAAAGACAGATTTAAAATGTCAGAAACAAGAGCACCAACGTGACTTCATTTTCTAAAGCATAGAAATACAACATGCTTTCATAAAGGTACAAATTTACTGAAATAACGATGTCTACATTGTTAAATGAAATAGATCCGAAAATCTACAAATGCTATTTTTTTAAAACGTAGTTTAGGTAGACAATGAATGAGCCCATTAATAATAAACCTTTTTGTTATTCGTTCCAGATGTTGTGGCCCACCAACATGACGGGGGCTCATTCCGTCGAGGTAGAAAGAAGCGGATACCGTACACAAAAGTACAACTCAAGGAACTGGAGAAAGAATATGCAGCCAACAAATTCATCACAAAGGACAAGAGGAGAAAGATTTCAGCGGTAACCAACTTATCCGAGCGTCAAATCACGATTTGGTTTCAAAACAGGAGGGTTAAGGAAAAGAAATTCATTGCCAAAGTTAAGAACAGTGCTCAATAGAGCAAAGCTGAATTTTTGTTTTTCTCGGTGACTTCAAATTAAGGGAAGCAAAAAAAAAGTCTCTTGGACTGGGGGCTGAATGTTTTCTTTTCCCAGCGCATTTACACCAAACAAATAAATGGATTGGACTCAAAGATGAATAATCTTAATAAAATGGAAACATGAAGGGACAATATAGCTTGTATATAACGCACGTGCCTGCCTATATGTAACTGTGTTCGTTTAAAGTCTTTTAGTCTTCTTTTAGCTTGCATTTAAATGTTAGGTATGTCAATTGTTGTCGTTGTTGTTGTAGTCCTACCTTATTACTCAATACCTGTCAGTACCTATATCTACTATGTTTATATCGCTTGTAAAACACAATAACATATATCACAAACGACCATAATAAACGTGTTAATTCCATTCAGTGTTTTCTAAGATACATTTAGCAAAGTAAGTGAGTGTATTTGTGTGTTATTCTCACTGAGCGTCGCGTAATGACTCTTTTATGTTGCTAAATTACTGGTGTCATTCTTGACATTGTGAATGAAACCAACTAACAGTTTCTGACATTTTTTTTTTTTAAATTGTTTCAATGCAGTTTACAGAACTTTACTGGTTTGCTAGTGAATGCAAGAGGTATGCAGACTACTTTTGTTTCATTTTAAACTTTAAAATCGCTTTAATCTCGAAATTTTACATCATATTTGGTCGTATGATTCAGCATAAATATCGCTTGTTATTGAAGCATTTGATCAACGTAACTGAAAGCGCCTTAGATTTTTTTTTATGATTTAAAGAAGGAAAGTTTATAAGAAAAATGTTTACAACAATTTGAAGCACTAGTCATTGCATGTATCCCAACAGTTTCATATACATTCATAAAGGATAAACACTGGTTTTAAAACTTAACTATATGGGATTTCCTCTTTATGGTTAGAGCTAGAGCCGGAGTGTTTTGATCTTGGCAGAAAAGGAGGGGGCGCTCGACTACAGAAGATGTAGGTACTAAATCAGCCCTTAACCTTGACCTTGAAAGTCACATGCTTAAAGATAAGAAATAGATGTTGTCTTTCCTGAAACTATGAATATTCAAGAAAACCATTCAAACATCCCATTCCACAGTTTGCCTGCGGGCTCTTCACGTTTGAACGCAATTGTCTGTAAATTCGCTCAAGCCAAATTAAACGCTAATGATTTTTTCTGGTCCTACATGCATTGGCGTACACTGAACACAGCAAACTCTGGGTGCCTTCTTATGATATAGGCTACACTAACTCTTGAGCTCAGAAATTTAAAGTTGCCTCTGTCCGCGCCATTCGCAGATTTATGCACGATTATCTAGTTTATAGTCTCCAGTAGGCCTAATTTACGTTTCTGCTCAAGTCCGAACAGTTTAATTGTCGGACAGTGAACAGATCCGCAGCCTATTGCCTTTGCAACCTGCACTTAATGTCGGTCTAGATTAGTAAGGGTGTAAAAGGTCTGTCGTTACTCAGCGGCTTCACGTTGTCACCTTCGGCAAGCTCCAGTTCACTTTCAAGTTGTGCTTTTCCTTTTTTCTTTATTCAGTATACACCCGCAGATGTTAAAAAGCATAGAAAACAAACAAAACAAAACAAAACAAAAACAATTGATGCTGATACTGGTTCAATTTTTATTCTGGAGTGAATGGATGGAAAAGTTCTGCGGTGGTTATTTTTGTCTTGGTCACAACACCAAATTTAAATGCACAATTTATAATTTCCATGTCTCATTCATGCATGAGTGCACCGTTGTATGCATTTTGAAAATAGGTTTTGAGCTTTAAGATTTAACAATAATTGTCATAAATCTACAATATCCAAGCTTCTCTCAAAATTTGCATAATATTAAATGCAGGTCGCAGCTCCTGGTGTTTTTTTCTCGTCGTCTTATTTATTTCTTTAATTTTTAGAATCGGAGCATAACATGTTCACACAATTTCTGGATCAATAAAACACTGTCACTTCTGTTGGACGGCAGTAGTAGGGCAAACATTATTTCATGGTCGTTTCTAATTAAGCCTAAGAAAGTAGAAGGAATTCTATTATTTTCACACAAATTGATAAATGTATCTTATACCTTCCTCAGACAGCCCAGGGGGCCATAAAATGTCCAAGTCCTTCCTTCCACTTCTAGTTAACATTGAACTTGACAAAAGCTTTCAAACAAACGGTGCGTCTGCTTTTGAGTTTACATTGTGATTTAATGGCGGCTCTATTTTCTCGCCCAATTTCAACACTAACAATAAAACTTTCACTTTTGTTGTGAACAAAATTATTGGTTTGTTGACGTTCTAAATAAGAAGGGATTTGTTTTCTGTGGAGTCGAAGTGGAACGAGAATTCGAAACAATATACATGAGACACGAGTTTTCGATGAAATAATCACCGTGTCATGTCTGAGAAAAGAACAGGACAATATGTATGTAGATCAAAGTAAGTAAAATGTAAATGAGTCTCTGAAGATTGACTTTTTGTGTGAAGATGTATGCGTTAACACATGCGTCATGTTCATCGCCTTATATTTTATATTTGCGTATATATATATATATATATATATATATATATATATTTTTTTTTTTTTTTTTTTTTTTTTTTTTTTTTTTTCAATTATTTTTCAAACAAAAAATACAGCGAGATTTGGCAGTTGCTGCCAGGCGACTTGGGTGAGGAATGTCAAACTCCTCTCCCTCAAGTTCACGTCCAGCTCCCCTCCTCCACATTATCTGTCGCCTCTATAGCCCTAAAACAACTCTTCCCCCACGTCTGCATTTCGGACAGGCTTTTGTTAAGCGGCGGACTTCACAGTTGAACTTGAGACATCTTGTAAACAATAAGTAGTCTGGACCTTGTCTGGCCAGAGGTTGTCAATAGACCTGTAGAGTAACGCGAGGCCTCCGGAAAAAGGGGAGAGGAAACGACTTCACACGAAAGGCCTCCAAAGACGGAGAAATGTTCACGGTCAAAGTTGATTGATATATTGCCAGTGTTGTCATGATACGTTTTGTCAGCGCTTAGCCAAAAGCCGGCAAGCATCATCTTTGCATTAACGGTGAAGTTCAATGTCTCTTTCAATTGCTTAGCTGGCCTAATTGCTTAATTTTTAAAATCAATGTAACTTATTAGCAGGTTTTCCCAACAAACTGGTGTTCAGAGTGGTCGTAAATACTGTATGGAAACTCCTCTCCTTTCTTTGCTCTGCTCTAGTCCTCTCTTATGTCCTACCAAGTGTTTTTATTATTATTAAATCAATTTTTTAATGATGGCTGAACATAACATATTTGAAATGCTTTCGTTTCGTTTATAGCCTATGGATTGTTATAATTATATCTTTTTGCAAATAGTTTCATTTCAAAATAGATGCTCTCTTTTAACCTGCTCATATACATGTATTTAATTATGGAAACTCGTCTTAAGACAAATACATTAAAACATCTATATTCGTATTCAGTGTAGAACTATTGGCTCTCTAAACGATTGACCATTTTGATCAAGTCTGAGAAAGTAGCCTATAAAAATAGACAGAAAATGGTGAAAGGAAGATGCATTTAATATGAAGAGAAATCTGTTGTATGGAATGAAAATTGAGTTGAAATAAAAATAAAGATTTTGACAAATGTTGCAATTCATTGAAAGGCACGTTCGTGTTCACCCTGATCAAATCCCTCTCTAACAGCAACCTTATAGTTGACAGAAAATATTGCACAGGTTGTGGACTTTTTAAAGTCAAGTACAAGTACAAAATCTAAAATTCTACTAAATTTATCTTTTTGTTTATTATTTATTTTGTGTTCGTATTTATTTATTTTTTAATTTCTCTGCTGTACCTCATCGGCGTAGATGCTTTTCACAATGAAGCAATGCGGTGTAATATATATATATATAATTTAATCCAGAAAACATTTTTAATGATAGGCTACCACTTTTATTATTTTATTTGTAATTCAATAGAATCCGGACGTTATTTATAATAGGTTTGGATGATTCAGACGCGAACGGATACATTCAAATGACTGTGCATGAGTTTGATGAAACCATTTAACAGACGTACTTGGGTAAAAGTCAAGTTGTAGCTACTGTCTGAGCCATTTTAAATGCTGAACCATTAGCAATCTATTTTTTTCTTCATTTTCATTATGCCGTGGAAAGCAGTTAAAATTGCAATTCAAAGTCTCTTTCAATTTAATAAATTGATCCATCTGGCGAAAACCAAAAGAAATCAGTTGCATATGTAGTCGCCATATTGAGCACTCTTTAGTGTTGCCAACTTTTCCATCTAATACGTAACTTAATTTTCTTGAAGTGAGGTCAACAACAGAACTATTTACGAGCCTCCTTTTCCATTCATTCATTATCAATGCAGCTGGATATGACTTGGACCAATTAAGGTTAAAGCATTAAAATTCCGAGAAATGCTATCTCGCCTAAATTAAATCCAATACCTGTCACATATTAAATTAAATTTACAAACAAAAACAAATCATGTTACATTTTAGTTTTTGCTTATCTTGGAGAGTTCTGGGAACGGTTATATTTGATCAAGAATGTAATGTTTGCGTGAAAAGTTTGGTCTTGCAATGCCCCTATGTCTCATTTTATTCATTCATCTCCATATCAAACTGCTTCACAATCAGCCACACAGTCAACGACTGCCAAAACAATTGTTTAGGAGTCCATTCTTCATGTTAAGCCTATGAAGGAAAGTGATGATAATCTTGGTCATAGCTTTTTTCTTGGTGGAGAGAAGAACCAACCCGCCTAAACAGGCATTAACATAACTGTACGGCAGTAAAATTAGCAAATCTATTGGCATGCAACATGCAACTCATGTGTGAAATTTTACAGGGCACTACATTTATGCTGACCTTATAAATCGGAGTTTTGGAAGAAACAGAGTCCTCTGATACTGTGAGCTCTAATTTATTCCATTATTTTTTGTGTCACTGAAATCCTTATGGCGAGCTGTGTGTGGTAGCGCACAATTGTTTTAAAGGCACTCGAAGTACGTTTTGGTTGATTTTTGTGGTTTAAAACACTTCCTCATTTGTTGTTGTATTAAGTTGAACTTTTGTAGGCCTAATTTTATTTCTGCGATGGTTTTGCGAGGCTTGCTGACATGAGGTCCAATAAATTCATCACGCTAATTCTACACACATATCCACATATTTTTATATAACTGCTCTCGGCTCGGAGTTCAGACTTGAGAACACCCGAATGGTTTGTGCAAGGATCTGTAATGGGCAGCTGCATAAGCCCGTTGGCATTCCAAGGATGCGATCCAGATGTGACCATGCGCGCGCTTAAATGTGACTGTACCATCTGCAGTTAGGTGTCGAGGTAAATAGCCATGCCTAATTTACATCGATCTCATTTTTCGTCACGTGTTTAGTAGGCTACCAGTGGCTGCTTTTATTCTTTTTTTTATATATGAAACTATACAATTTTTAGTTCTTATTGATCAGTCATTTTTGCTTCAGACGTTTTGCTTCTTTTAAATTCTGCTTGTAAATGAAATCTCCATAAGTTAGAGTAAATGTGAAAATAAAAAAATGAAATTTATTTTTTTTAATAAAGTTACTGCTATGAAAAAAAAAAATTGGAGATCTTTTTCCATACAAGAACTTCAAATGAAATGTCTGCTGGACGTTTGGACTCAGTGAGTATTTTATACTATACTATCACATCATAAGCACTCATAATGGGACAAGTATATATACATATACTTATTATACTATATATACTATACTATATATATATATATATATATATATATATATATATATATATAGAATAATAAGCTGGACAATGACACCATTTTCTTTGGGAGCTGCTGTGCAGCCAAAAATTATTTGCCCATTATTACTCTAAAGCTGCTTTACCGCAAATTGCATTGTAAAAAGTATAAGTATAAAAGTAAAGGCAACTTGACTTGACTTGACTAGAATATAAAATATGTTTTTCATAATATTTTATTTTGTGTTCTGACATGCACCAATACATAGCTTAGTTTGGAATGGCATAATGGCGAGTAAAACCGAATTTTAATCTCAAGTTCTGCTTTTTAACACGTGATCTATCGTTGAAAATTCGTCTGTAACAACTTAAGATGTCATTTAACTATCTGTGTTACTCTTTAATTGAATAGTAGTAAAGTTGAGGAATGTGCAATGTTGATGAGTTTGCATGAACATTGCTGACATCTGCTGGTATACACTGTTACTGCTTACAGCTAAGAGGTTGTCCCATTCCGATTAAACGAACACTTGGCTTTGCTTTGTGTCGTGTTGGAATGCAATGTCAGTTCATTTTAATTTTGAAAATAACGTCTGTCTAACATTATAATATGCCTTTGTCGGAGAACACATAAAGAGAGAGAGCGAGGGAGAAATGCAAGTCAAGCGATGAATTCTTAGAGGTTTGCCCTTCACAGTCCAGCAAGGTCACACCAGATTTCATTGTGGAGCCTCTGATTTGAACACGACTTGGAATTTTACGATTGTGAAAAAGGCGCTCAGTCTCTCGGTGACGACACCCACTGCGGGGTTTACGGGAAGCCTCTTTATTGAATTGTTCTCGCTCTGATAGTCATCCAGGACATTGGGCGTGTGTTCTTTGACTTAATTGTCTATTGGCGGCTGTAAAGCGTCACTGAAATACACAATAATAAAAACTTCACCCATGTCCATTGATAGAGATTGTCTGTTCACATATAAATTAAATATTAAATTCAAAGCTTTATTAGAAATGCATTTTTTAAAACTCAATTTACAATTATTAATTTAGGCTATGATTAGACCAGCCGAAGAGCTCGTTTTTCACAACTACGCTTTTTAAGATTTTTTATATCATCATTGATACCTCGATAATTATATAAAAACACAAAAATGAGGCCATTCATAACATTCATTAAATGAGTTCACCGTCCGGTCAGCACAAGTTGGGTTCAGTCCAACCGCTTGTTCCGTGTGTATTGAAGTCAAATGATGATACAGTTTGAGAAACATTCTGAAATATTCGCTTTCTCCTTTTCTCTCTCTTTGTTTCCCTGTGCTCTCTTAACGTGAAAGGCGACTTTCAACTGACATTTAGTGCAATAGCTCCATCTTGTGGTCATTATATGAAATAACTCTATTCGCTATTTTTTTCGGACTGTCAGACATTATCAAGAGAGTCATTCATTTTGTTTCCTTTTTTTCTTAATGGAAGCTTCTATTATAGGATTTAGTATCGCAATTTCTAGGTGAGTTACTGTATATAAAATGAGCTTTCTGGATGTGTCCACTCCAATGGCTCCACCTTGTGGTCATTATATGAAACTACACTGCTATTTTTTCGGTCTGTGTCATGCATTATCAAGACGTTAATTTTGTTTCGTTTTTTTGTCTTTTTGGAAGCTTCCATTATAGGATTAACATAAAATTAGCTTTTTGGATTTGTGGCTGTTGTTCAATGGCTGTTGTAAACAGTGGCATGTGCCAGTGTTTTAAATATTTTCTGATTGATTGTATAGCTATACCATTTCAGATGGCAGAGAAAAAGTAAAATAAATAAATAAAATAGAAGCACTGCAAATAGTAATATCAATTCTTCGAACTATTGCAAACACATTTGCATAGACTAAAAAGTTTAACATCCGCTTTGCATGCATAAATTCATACTCGTATTTAGTCTTCATTCAGCCTGCAGTACTGTCTGTTGTGTAGTTTACTGGAACATTTAATCTAAAATATGTTCGGTCATCTAGAACCAGTCCCTCATGCTCAAATCTTGGAGCACTGCAGCACATTGCCATGACAAATGCAAAACTGGTTTCTTATTTATCTATGACAAGTATGCAGGACAGAAAAGATCTGATACCTTTTAAGATTAGTATAATATTGTCTGGTTAAGAGCTCAACACATGAGTAATGAGGTTGGGGTATGTCTGCTCACAGGTGTCGGTAATATAGAGCAGTGTTTAGTTTCTCTGTGGCATATGGATATGGTCTGCAGCATCCTAAATCATAACTGTTCACATCCAGCAGAGAGGGAGGCACCCAGTGCATTTTTTCCTACTTGTGTCAATGGGGACTCTTGAATGCTTGTTTCCCACAACTCTTTTAGCGTCATTCAGTAGCTTGGCAGCAAATCAGAGTGGTGTATGAATATGTCATTGTTTTAAAATTCTATGCAACAGTGCGTTTAAAGTAGAGAAAGAAACAGAAAAAGGTTTGATTACTATCTTCAGACGTTCAGATTAACTGTTTATTGGAAGATTCCAGTCGTTTTAGTTTAACATTATCTTCGCGTATTATAGTTCACAAATTAATCTGTTTTTAATGTGACTAGGTTTCACATTGCTTTGAACACAATGCACCATGCAACAGTAGCACCATTTTGACGTTTCTTTGTGATTACGCTGCCCCCTATTGGCGAAAGAACGTCAAACCCAACAGAAGTAAACGCTTTGGAGGCGTTGGCAATACAATCGTAGGATGAAATGAAATACACGCTGTCATAAATAACGCTATGGTAACTGTTTTCCTTATTCCAAAGGTCAGAAAGATTAGCAGTTAACGAAGAAGCACATTTAGAGAACACCTCATTCTGCAATACAACAATTAAACATTTGATTTTCACAGATATCGCTTGAGTAACATTATAATTGTATTACAGTATTCAGTATTTTATTGTATTACATTATTTCCTGTTTAAATGTGACACGTGTTATCTGGAAACTCTTATTTGCATTTGTTTAATTATGTTATTGTTTTCAAAATAAACCCAATTTGATTAGAACTAATCTAAATAACATTCTCGTTCTTTTTTGGCAGTAATTTCCATAATATTCACGCAAACGGGTTCAGAAAATTGCTAGCCTTTTTAATTGAACGTCTGTGCACTAATTCCAAAGCGTTTAAAGCGATTATACATATATATAATTACAATTGGCCCAATGTAACAAGCAATCCGCGCGTGAATCTTTTTTGCAAAGCTCTTTCTTTTCTTATTTTGCAAAAATACGTTTTAAATACTTCACAGGAGACAACAGGACGTACATCTGACATTCATAGATGAAAACATGCTGCTCTGATCATATACGTAGCTTAATGCATTTGAACTTCTAATTGTTTGCAGAACTGGCACAGTTGTAGTTTTATCTCACCGCCAAGATATTCCCTACGCATCTTTTGAGGATTACATGCAAAGCATTCATGGTTAACGTTTTGTCTCCAGCCTCTGTACAGATGTTAGTGAAATTATGAATTTTCTGATTCACATTAGCAAATCCTTCCTAATCCATCCAACCGATAGTTTTAGGCCAACAGTTTGTCACACACACACACACACACACACACACACACACATTTAATCGCCGGTTTGATGTATAAGATCAGTCCTGCATTAAGGTGTAGGTTATTAATAAAATGACACTAATGCCAGAAAAACCTGATGCGTGGATTCGAAGTTCAATATCTGTCACTACTCTATTGTAGCAGCAACACACAGCATGTACAAGTCCAGTCGATCTTTCCCATTCTTACTACACCTTAAACAACGTCTGCAGATCCGAGATTCATCACTGCAGATAGTCTGCAGATTCAACCACAATCTTGAACTTTAAGAGGGAAAAAAAAAAAAATCAGAATTAGCTCACTCCCCTCTCCTCTGCTCACCAGACACATGCTATTTAGAGACGGCTTGGTAGTAAAACTTTACAGCAAATGGAGTGGCTTGGTTGTCATGGCTACAGTTATACGAGTTTGACCGAAGATCCTCTCACCATTTGGAAGGGGCCAGCGATTCTGGTTGTGATTATAAAATTGGAATGTGTAGAATATAGGAAAATTCGACAAGGTTCCCTTTTTTCTTTCTTGCCATTTGTTAGTGAAAATGGGTCGATGAAGAAAGGCGCACGTTCTCTGGGATGTTCTTAAAAAGCGTACGGCATGTCAATCAGTAAATGTTGAATAGTTTTAGTGCAGCACGCCAGACAATAAGTAAACAATTGCTCGAGACAGGTGATGTCAACGTCAAACCTTCACTGCAATCATTAGCGGGACATAGAAAACCAAAGGCCTGGTCGTGCCGAAGCGATTTGGATTTATGAAAACCTGTTCCATTTTTTCATTTTTTGTTTTATTTTATTTTATTACAGTTATGAAAGAAGTTCGGCTTGAGAACAATGTAAGTGCATTTTGTATTTTTACACTGTTTTGTAAATTGTTTATTGTATATTTGTACAATTGTAGCCTTGTCCAGGTTATCAAATGATTATGAATGTGAGCCTGCTCTTCTTTAAATGACACGTCCATCTATTTACCTTTTTAACTAAATGCATTTAACAACGAAAAATTATGACGATATGTCGATGTCATACACTTGGGACAAATGTTTATTGTATCATATTCGTCGTATATATATATATATATATATATATATATATATATATATATATAGCCTATTTCTATTTTTAAGATTTGTTATAAACTATTTTCTTGCATTATATTTTTTGCACAGGAATTCAGCATTGCTTTACATTCTATATAGACCTCAATGACAGCCAGTATGTTTGCTTTAGATATTATTAATTCAGTTGTGTTGAATTTTATTTTGGAAAAACTAGATATTGCGCGCAAACTTCAGTTAACCAAAAACGAGTTTCGCTCATTAAGAAATTATAATGAAATGCTTACTTTGTCTCTAACATCTAGTGGATTGTGTCATAAACAAATAACTAACTCGATCACAAAATCCAATCGTGAGGTTGAGGAAGCACGTGCTTTGGCCTTGAGTTTCACATGCTTGTACTATTGATAAAAATGCGAAGCAAGAGCAGTCTAGGCCGAGACATTCGTAACAGTGTAGGCTACGATTTAAGATATAGTTTGTGTGTGTGTGTGTGGTTTGATGTTATTTTTTCATTCACGACGCATTTAAATAATTGTTTGTTGGGTATCAACATTATTTTTACCTTTTAACGGTGAAGGTAGTTAAACGACTTCACATCTCGTCATATCTATAAAATTAGTTATTTAACATTGTTATATACAGAATCTAGATATTTGATTGTTAGGTCAAACTCGTCCTTAATATTTTGTAGATCTAACTTTACAGAGCGTTTGCTGTAATATTTTGGTTTCCCTCACTATCTTGTTTTTCTAAAATAAAACATTCAATTAAACAATTTTACTGAAAAATATTTGACCAAGAGTAAACGCAAAGGTTGTTATTTTATTAATACGCAGAGAATCAGTTGTTCTTCTTTTAGAAAATATAAATTAGGCCTATATTTCGTAGGGAAAATAAATATAGTAACATAAATATAATAAGCATAAAGCTGCAGTTATGTAAGAAACCAATTCAATTAATTACTGAGAGAATTCATGTATTATTATTATTATTATTATTATTGTAACACATTGTATAAGAATATAGCTGCAGTTATGTAACATTCAATTATTATTATATTATATTATTATTTTTATAGAAACATAAATCTAATAAGAATATAGCTGCAGTTATGTAAGTAACCAAATAAATGAACTATTGAAAGCATTAATTTATTCTCATTATTTTTATTAGGCTATTATTATATTATATTTTGTATTACTGTGAATAATTAAAAAAAAACATGTACATTCAGGCTATTTGTGTTGCTCATCTATAGATTGTCAAAAATATTTAGGCCTATAATTTTACATTTGATGGCAGCAAATTAAATTCATATATTTGGTTAAATATTTAAGAACAATATGCTATCAAATACCTCAACCAAACCCTAGTGCTCAGCCCAGTATTTTTGTAGCATATATGTTTAACCTAATAATAAAAAACAGGGCTAAAATGTATTTCGTTCGCGTTGACCATAATGTTTATCCTCAAATACGATTGTCTTCATGGATGCTGTTTCCAGTATTATTATTATTATTATTATTATTATTATTATTATTATTATTGTGCCAGTTTTCCTATGCTTTAGTAGGCCTGTTGGGTTTTAAAAAAGATGAAATCACAATGATTTGGGATGGAAGCTTGATGAAGCACTTGAATTAAGCAGTTCTGCAAGGGGAGGAGCTTGCACGTGAACCCCAGTCAGTGTCTATTGAGCTCGCAGCAGAAGGAAACGTGCGTGCGCCATACTGGTTGAAAAGCCAATTGTAAGGGACACTGTTGACTTGGCCCAAAATATGCTCCAGCAATGTCATGCTCCAAGAGACTCTCTGCGGTGATTGTCACACTGTCTGAAGGGAAATCTTTCGATAGCCCAGGTCTAAAGGATCCTTTGCGTGGGGCGTACGGAGGCTCACGTCCTAACCTGGACTGCCAAGTCCAAAATAGCGGGACCACCCCAGTGTATTTGATCGCCTTCCAGACAGTAAAGCAGATTCAGACATCCCCGGTTCTGTAAGCCATGGCTCTGCCGCGTCACCAGTTTATCCATGGAGCTGTAAACTGGGATGGAGAGCACTTGAGTCCAGTCCAGGTTCCTCATGTCAGCGCGTGCCCCTTCTCCGCTTCAGGTCGAAAAGAGGACCCTTTCTATTTTACTCTGGACCCGACAGGGCAAGCCAGGCAGCCTCTTGACATCTCCTCCTTCAGCAGATTCGTGACAGATATGGGCTCTCTGAATGGCACGGACAACCATCGCCCAGAAGCGTCTTTTTACTCCGGACACAAACTCTTATCACTCAATACCGAGACGGATCCAGACAGTCCGACACAGTCCTCCCACTCAGACTCCCAACAGTTGCACAGTTTGTCTTTCTCCGCTCCTTCCTGTTCAGAAACTGACAATAAGCCTGATACGCATTATTTAGCGATGGAAAGCTCTAAATACCCAAGTCAGTGGAGTGAAAGCAGAACCAGCAGGAGCATCATCACCACACTACGCATCAGTCAGAGAAGTACAGACGACATAGAGCCGAAGAACCTCCAGACAGTCTTTACCGAGAGAGATAAAACTCACAGAGAGAAGACGCAAGGTGGGTAAGCAAGGTTAAAAGAGATAGCGGTGGAAAAAGCAAGCCCATCAAAGACCAAAACAGAGTTGTATTTATTATTTTTTTCCCCTTTCCGAAAGCAATTGAAGGGTGTAGCCATTGAGACACAAAGACAACCAGGGCTTGGGAATGAATTTATTGCACCGAATTACCCTAGACAGACTAAATTGCACGTCGTTTCTCAGAACATCAAAACAGCGGAAGGATCCATTGTCAACTGGAAACTGTAGTGTGTGCCAGGTGTGGTATTGCTTTAGGACATTTTTTTATTGAAGTGAAAAGAAGAAAGTCGTTTCTGGATTCAGAACTGGTGGTTATAGAATAAGGAATTGGTGTAGCATACGTATTAGGAGAATATATCCAAACATAAACCAACGTTAGTAGATTGAGAACAGATATTTAAATACTATATATATATATATATATATATATATATATATATATATTCATTATATACATTACTGCGTTTTAGGGACTAAAAACGTGGCAGAGGCCTAAATGTCTACATTAAGGTGTGTGTGTGTGTGTGTGTGTGTGTGTGTGTGTGTGTGTGTGTGAGTTTGCTTTAGTTTTGACAGTCCTGCTATTTTTCACCTCCATCTTGAATATTCCCCTTTTATGTATTTTATTGGTTTAGCCCAAAATGTGCAGTATTTTTGTATTTCCACATTTTTTATGATGAAAAACCTAACAAAACATATGAAGCAAAAAGAAAGAACGAGGTTATTGAAAGTTACACGATAAATATCAAAACTTTAAAAGAGAAAAGTATTTGCTGTTTCAGCTTGTAACTTTTTTTCTTTAACCAGTTATCTGTTATATTTAAAATATAAACAAGTTAAGTCACTTTTGTTGAGATAATATTTGCAACAAAACTGACATACAAAATGTGTGCTCATCTTGTGCATCTTTCTCTCACTTTCTCCTCATTTGTTTCTTTTCCCTTTCTCCCCCCTCTCACCAACCAACACAGACACAGTGCGTAGTCTGTGCTGACATTATTTCCTGTCATAAAATGTCGGACACAGCCAGGTAATGGCCGCGAGCGTCAAGCTCAGTGGCTATTTGCTCACTGTGAAGTGCGACTGAATAATATAGCATTGTCTCTCTTTCTCTTTTTATCTGAAGACGTGACTTTAGAAAACGCTGCAAATGGCTGGCTGTCGGCGAAAGCAGGGAGGAAGAAGCGATGTCCTTACAGCAAACACCAAATCTTAGAGCTGGAAAAAGAATTCCTTTTCAACATGTACTTGACTCGCGAGCGCCGCCTGGAGATTAGCCGGAGCATAAATCTCACCGACCGCCAGGTTAAGATCTGGTTTCAGAATCGCAGGATGAAAATGAAAAAAATGACTCGAGAGCACCGGACAAGGGACCCTGGCACAAGTTTCACTGTCTAATATGTTATGTAAGACGGTTAAAAAGACAGAACTCAGCGCACAAATCATTGCAGCTATCATCCGTTGCAAGTGGAATGATGCAACTGTTACTTCTGATGGATTAACGGGAGAAAGCGATCAGTCAAATATGTGTTCTATAAGGCAAATGTAAGGGAGATTTATGTAATACCTCGCATGAAGGACAAAAAAGTGTAGCGAATATGAAAACACGCCTTTGGCCTTGTGTAAGCGTATTCACACAGGCCTATGGACACTGTTTATTGATGTCGTTTAAGTTCTGGCCTACTTTTTAACGACCTAATATTTTGTCATTTTCGATAGCCTATCTTTTTAAATGGTTATAAGTGTCACAGCGGTTGTTTGTTTTCTTTAGACCGAGCATAACAGGCCAGTTTATATAACTACCCGAGTAAGCAAAATTTCTAAAAGGGAATCCGTTGTCAGAGGAGCAGTTACATCAAGCACAGGTACTGTTGTTTTTTGTTTTTAATGTTGTTTGTTGTCTAGTCGTTATATTGGCTCGAGTGAAAAGGCACAAATGTGTGGTTGAATGTACTCAAACTGTGATACTTAAAATTGCTGTGTTTTGAAAAGCAGTGCATTTTAAATAAAAGATTGCCAGACAGCGTGAAGATAAAACGTTTGTTCGGTCGACACTTTGACAATTACCCTAATTGCTAATTATGTATTTAATCTTAAGTGTTTTAATTTAGCTATGTGACAGAAAGTTGTGAAAAAAGTAGACATATAATGATCAAATTCAAAGGTTGTCAAATTAGGCCTATATTTTCCAATATTGTTTTATACAATTCAAGAACTTATTCTTGACAACATACAGCTTGGAGAGTCGAATAACCAAGCATTAAGTTTTCTTTAGCCTCACAATTAAAGGTAAAGGTATTTGGCAATTGTAAAAAAAATAAAAATAAAAATTCCATAACTATACGATTTTGATCTGATAGTTATTATTAAGATATTTATACAACGACTTTGGCTAATTGATCTTGGATGAATAGATTATATTAGACAAGAAGTCATTTGTAGAAATCCAGTTTACTTTTTGGACAAAATGTTATGAAATTTTATTTGAATAGTCGTTTCCAACAAACTGAAACTAAAAATTAAGCTGAAGTTATTTTACGCATCTGGATTCATTTTACGTTTTCTGCACTCATTCAAATATTTAAGGTTTGCATAACTAGTTGTATTTAAATGGCCCAAAAAATATCCTGAGCGGTTTCTTGAGAATGTGTAATAAGAAGATTTAACCGGACATAATGGAAAAGCATGTGAGCGTTAGGTAGCCTATGGATGTTTGAAACGTATGTTAATTTGCACTGTGAATGATATTTATTATTAAATTTGTATTGTGTTATGACATGTGCTGTATTTTTGTTGGTTTCAGTTGATTGAATATGAATATGTATCAGATTTCTTTAAACTTTTGTTCCATGTGAACATATGCTGATATTGCTTGACTTGATACAGTTCCTCCTCTTTTGTCTAAGCTTTGCTGAACCGCCATGTTGAGATGGGACAATCCCCAACGTCATTGGCCAGGCAGGGGCCTCTTTTTACAACAGGGGGCAATAGACCTTTTTATTGCCGACAGTCTGGAGAGAACCGGATATGCTTGTGAACTTAAATTACTTTATTTTCAAGCAACAATTCTCGCTATTCCAGTATCTCTTTTCTCAGCAGTGGGTCAGACTGTTCCAGTTGATTTCGTGAAAATTTAACTCTAGTGCCCTCTATTACGGTTCCTCAGTTAAACGGTGCCCTGTGAACGGACATAGTACTGAAATATGAGTGCTCATCTGGTTCAGTACTTTTGGACGCTAGACTGCTGGCAGTCTTTCAGGGTCTTGCCTTTGAACACGGAGAAGACCAAGCTGGTCTGTGATTTAGGTAGTTTCAAGTTGTTGGGCTGTACGTTTAATTTCACAGGAACCTGAAACTGCCTGAATTGCTCCAGTTAAACGCACCATTGTCCTTTCGACATGGACTGAGGATACAATGTCGCCTTCACTACAAAAATTTGATTTAAAAATACTTGTAAATGAGCGATTCTTACGGATCATGTTATCACTGCAGCGAAGACATCGTGTTTTTGTTTCTTGATCAGATAACACACTATATATCTGGGATATACGGAATATTCCTTTGTAACTATCACTGACATGTTTTTTTTTAATGAAGAATACTTGTCTACGATACAGTTCATCTACAGCATTTCTTCGATAGTTTTTCATATTTTACAATGGCCTGTTTTTACTCCGCGCGGTGAGTTGGAAGATGAGTCCTGCACAATTTTAAAACACATTTTAAGTTTTAGAAACTCCAACACAACTCTTCATGTATTAGAGGATTCTATAATATTTTAGAACATTTAAAGTTACATAATTGTGTTCACTTGTGAAATTCTGCAGTTAGAGTAAACACTCTTCGTGCGTAACATATACACAAATACAAATTTCATATATAATATTTTTCCAATCACCTGATCTATGGAGAGAGAAAAAACAAACCCTATTCTTCATTTTGGATTCAGCCATGTAGAAAGTTGGTTATAAATTTACTTTTGTAGTGAGTGTAGCCTATGTGAGTAATTGTACTTATCTGATTGTTGACTGCTGTCTCTCTGTCTCTCTTTTCAACAGATCGTTAAAAATACAAATAATTTTTCACATTTGTGAGTTTTTCCACAAACTCACATTTGAATACACAGAGAACAATAATTTTGATAAAACAATAAAAAATTGACGTGATACCTTCTGTTTCTTTATTTTTAGTCTCAACACTGAAATATTTAGTAAATAAATTAGTAATATAAGTTAATGAATAAAATACATTTAGAACATACTATTTTTGTCGTTTTGGAGGTTGTGTTATGAAATCCACAATTAATAATTGTCATATTTATCATATATTAAGTTTGTAAAGTTTCTTTCAAAAAAGATTAGAGCATTTGAAAAGAACTTTATATAAAATCTCTTATACTTACTTTTTATAATGATTTCAATTTGTGTCGTAACGTTTGTAAAGTGCCTGCTTGTACAGTGGCTAAAAATAGCTGGCAACAATTTTCTGATAATTAATCAATATTTTATCATTGCTGAAGTCATAGGCATACAAACGAAAGAGAAAGGAGAGAATGCGTATTTATGTATTTTACAAATTCTTACAAGGCACCCCACACAAAAAGCTCTGCATACAAGTTGAGACTTGCAGTTTGACCTTAAGGTCCACTCTACATTGAATAAAAGAAAGAGACGTGCTCTTATAAACAGTTATGCAACAGTGTTAATATTAAGACGTTTTAAATTTAGTCTTGCAAGGTTTTGACAACGGGGTAGCACACACAAAGATATGTTGATACACATACACACGCACACACACACACACACACACACATATATATATATATATATATATATATATATATACGTACACGTGTGTGTGTGTGTGTGTGTGTGTGTGTGTGTGTGTAGATTTACATTTATTCATTTGGCAGACGCTATTATCTAAAGCGACTTACAAATGACTTGCAAGTACACATATATATATACATAGTCACTTGTAAGTCTTGTAATAGTATATTATTATTATTATTATTATTATACATAATAATATATTATTTCTGATGCGTTGAGTTTCTGCTTGAAGAAATCTGAGGACAACACATCAAATCCAAAGTGTGGACAAGTGAGATACTGTGTCGTGCTCAACAGCTGAAAGACCGTAATCCTATGACGATATTCAAAATAGTCCTGACATGTTAGTCTTGTTAACAGTTAGGTCTATTTCTGGCCTCATAATATTGCCACAAATTTACATTTATTTGAGGGATATATATAAATATTCATATAGGCTTTATCATATAATTTTGTAATGTATATTTCAGAGTTTCTTGAACACACACACACACACACACACACACACACACACACGTGTGTGCACAGGTGTAATCACGCAGGGCGATCAATAGACCTACTCTAAACACAAGTTTCAGTAAAAGAAATACTTATTAGACATTATTATTAGACATTATGCGTGTCATGTTGTTAGAATATCATATCACACACTTTAACTAGCTTGATAGTATATGATATATGTTCTACAGTTTACAATTATTCCTATAGGCTAAAGTTCCAATGTTATGAAATGGAATAGAATGTAAATCGATTACAATGTAGGATTAAAGTGTGACATTCCATGTCCAATTTTTGAGATTGGGTTTCCCTTTGTGTCGTTCCAAGGGCAGATTTTCTTGAATTCATAACATGCAGCAATACGCCGCTCAGGTTGAAATTTTTTTTTTTACAGGGTGTTGTTAAATGCTTTTAGAAAACGGCTAGGCTGTGATTTAAGTATATAGCCTTTCCTGATGTAATTACCATTTTAGTGGTTTTAGTGATTCTATAGCACAACTTATTGCATGAATGTATCTCATTATGCAACTTTCCCTGTTTACGCATGGTTACGCGTGTGGTTAATAAAATTAGCACGAAGCCAAGTATAGCCCCTAAAGTCAGAAAGAAATAAGATGGTAAGAGAACAGTTGATTTAATTGTCTTTTCCCCCAGTTAACAGTGTCTGTAATGGCTCTGTAAATCAGAAACAAATTTTGCAATTGGTCCCTTTGCTGATGCATAACTGCACCATACACTCGATTCATTCATATTTAAGGGGAAACTATTTATTGGACACTGCCAGGATGCACAGCCAGTGCTGAAAAAACTGCATTATATTGATGGTCACAAGATATTCACAACATGCAGACAGTGAAATCCTCTCCAAAATGTTTCACATTTTTACATGCGTAATTAAGAATTTCTGACACAAAATCTTGCAGACAGAGTAGAATGGACATGTGTGTATTTGAATAGCAACATAGTGATAAAATAGAAAAAAACTGTTTATTTTGAGTGTGTGAAATGAGCGACTGGATGGAATTCTACAGCGGAGTTGTTCACGGTTCTCGCCACAGGCAGTATATCAGGCCTATAAAAATCAAAGCTGCCTGATGTAGTATTTTATTATAGTATTAAACGACCAAAAAAAGTTCAAGTAGTTTCTTCCATAAATACAAGGGGATTGTCGCACGGTGGTGTTTAATACCCTCGTTAAGAAAAAAATGACTGTTAATTTCCCAATAAAGCTGTTCATTATCTCAACGTACTCCTATTACTTCAAGAAGGAAGAGGTTTTCCTCCTTGGGGGTTTAAAAGTGTAACACGTGGGGGGCATAAAATATTTTAAGAAAATAGTAAACTTCATAAGCAAACGTCATGCCTTAATTTGGTTTTTGTGATGTATGACGAAGTCATATTGAAGATCTCTATAATATGAAATAATTGTCATACATTTTCATCAAATAAATATGACAAAGCTCCCATTCAGCACTTACTCTGTTGACCACGTTATACTACCACATCAATTCATTGGAAAAAAATGTTCTCTTACTTATTATTGTAGGCCATTGCCCCGCATATGCATTTTTATACACAACGTCAAAACGTTTCATAATTTAAGATGACATTTTCCCGACTGCTTGTAGATATCTGAAGATATATGGACACACTCCCATTTTGCATATTGCATAAACAAGACAATTTATTTAGAGGGGAAATATTGAGAGCGCAAGAGGAGGAGAGCTCCGTACAGCCTCTTGGCGGATTGATTTACACCCCATTGACGCTTTATCAGGCTCGCGAAAAAAGTCTGACCAATCACTTCGCTCGGAGCGCACACCATAGAAGCCCGGCTCTACTTTGTTGGCGAGCGAGTAGAGAGGAGTACCGTAAAGAGGAGAGTAAAGCACATTTCTATTGTACATGTTTTCCATTTAATGAACAGTACGTTATATAATGTCCGAGAATGTCCATTTCTGGAACTCTAAGCAACTACTATGTCGATTCTATTATAAGTCATGAGGGAGAAGATCCGAACGCGTCCCGCTTCTCCAATGTACAGTACTCCAGCGCTAGACAACCGGGACCCGGCGAGCATCCCGAGTTCCCCTCTTGTAGCTTCCAGCCCAAGCCTCCAGTGTTCAGTTCGTCATGGAGTCCATTCAGTTCCCACGCCTCTAATGGCTTACCCGCGGTCTACCATCCCTACATACCGACGCAGCCAGTGCCTTCAACGGATACTCGATACCTCCGCACATGGCTCGACTGTGCACCGAGAGCAGAGCCGCTACCCGGACAAGGACAGGTCAAGATGGAGCCGCTCCTGGGACATCTCGGGGAACCACCAAAACTCGTCGGGCAGCATGAGTATATTTTGGAGTCCTCTACAGCACGGGAGATGAATTCTGGTCACAGCGCCGGATTTGAAGACAATAAGGACATATGCGAAGGCAGCGAGGACAAAGAGGGACCGGATCAAAGTAAGTTATAAACCTAGGAAGTGAACACTCTGTAAAGCGTTTAATGCTGTCATAAAACTAGAACAAAGCAACGGAGAGCAACAGACACCTCACGCAGCCTAGTATGATCGTGTGGCATTCTCAAGCTTTCGCTAGCATGGAGGGTTTTTTTCTTAATCGAATCTGTGTTTTTACCCAGATATGGATAGCATGGCTCTGATTTAGCCGTGCTATCAGTGTATAGCATCGCTGACGATTGTTTTGATTTTTGCCCATTTGCAGTCATGCAGAGATTTCAGCCAATTATAAAATAAGCTTTCATTGTAACTAATCATATTATGTGGAATTATTTCATCCTTAAGTAACATTTAGTTTATTCCTTCTCTGAATCTGTTAGAGTGCCTTATTTGCGCGTCAGTGCACTTTAGTGCACCAACCAGTTTTAGGTCGGCTGTAAATAGCTTTTTTTTTGTGCAGTGACTTACCGAAGTGTCTCTTGGTTATACTAAATAGTGCAAATGTCTGTTTTATGTTTAGGTGCTCTTGGCTGGCAAGAATATGCTATTTTAACGTTTATTCGTTTTTCATCTGAATCTTTAATTTATTAATTCTACCTAAATCTATTTATGCGGGAATTGACAGTATATAATCTCTGAAGTTAAGATATAGTTTAAAATGGCAGCAAATAAATTTTAGCACTACAAAAATGTTTGTTTTTAAATAAATATCTTGCTGCTGGGGGGTTGAGTGTTTTTCGTGACCTGTTCGCCTGTTCTTGAGCTCCCTCAAGAGTGGGTTTGAGCCGGTGCAGAGAATAATCCAAAAGAATGATTCTCGCTCATGACCATATAAGCATGTTTATTGCTGAAGTATTCCAGTAAGTTTAGAGATGCAGCTAATCTTAGAGATTTGTTAAATAATCGTTTTCTGTCGTGATGAATTTGAAAAAGCCTTTGATTTAATCCATGAAATAGGCTGTGAACTAATGGAATTGTGCGCAATAGAAATCCCCAATGTGCTACCCCGGGCGGCATTCCAGAATAAACTGCAGGCAAAGGCAATGATGTTGGGAGTTACACGTCCCGCTTTGTGCTCATGGCTGCCTATATATGAAAAAGAAAAAGTTATAGCCTTGAAGTTTATTAAGATATCAGAGAAGCCAGCATACGTGAGGTCTCTGGGATGTGTTGCGTTAAATTCTCAAGGTAATACGGTTCAAACCAAACATGGGCAAATTTATTAATCAGGGGCCTAAGGTCAGAGGTCCATTTTCTTTTAAAACGTTTTCGATCAAATTGCTCAGAGAAATTAAATTAGTGTAATAGGTGGAGTTTGGTTCATTTTGTGTAATGGCAACACACGTCACTCTCCTCATCACACAGCCTGACCCTCTTAGTGTTTCATTGTTTGGGATCATATCTCGGACCTGTCCCGTAAGTCGCAATGTGTCCGCGGGGCCTGTAGTTGACATGACACGCACATTAATCATTTTAGATCCGTGTAGTCATTCCATCATTATAGAAATATAATTGCGTCATAAGATTTAGGATGTCCTAGAAAGTTGATGTACATGTGAGTTGTATGTCTTGAGACAGAAGCGATGGAGTCAAGATGGGAAGCAACTACAAATGTGCCCTTTTTCTAACCTGCTAGCTTCAAAAGGGTTGATCGCCTGAAAAACGTTATGTGCTAAAGCTGAAGGGTTTTCCTGCATTAGTGTGCACTTTTGAAGCACAAGCATTTAGAAGAATGCACGTGCTTCAGAAAATCCTCTCTTGACGTCATGGAACCCACAGGTACTGAAGACATGCACAGGTGGCATCAATTTTTGTCATCATAGCGAAGCTCGAGTCGCTGTAACATTGAGCTTCTAAGTGTGCATGTTAACAAAAGTCAGCCCAACGGAATTTTTTTAGCCTCCCATCTGCATTCCCGACCAAACCACTGAGGGAGAAGACGCCTCGTTAGAGATGCTCTTCCTCCATAATTCATCCCACATTTCTCCCTAAAAAGGAGATAATTTCATGTCACATGTGGCCACATTTTACAGTGCATTCCAGTATGCTTAAACTCCCTGTAGAGTTCAAAATTCAATATTTTTCTTCTAAGTCGTTTTCTTATTTCTTTAAAAGAAAACTTTGCTTATCTAATGGTGGTATATTGTTCAATGCTTTGACATTCTCCGTTGCAGGAGATGCATGATATACACTATCACAAGTGAACTCAGATTGTACAAAGTTGTTGCTAACACAGTTTGGGCGTAGAATAAATTTATAATAATGCCAAGTTAACAATTTGAAACTGCATTGCTTTCCTCATTATTTTCATAAAGTAAAGTGTTGGTGATCATGCAATTAAATGCTGGCGCCCAGAGCACTTTATTTTAATAATATTGATCGTGAAGGTTGGAACTTTAAAGTGCATTGTGAAATGTTTCATGTTTCAAATTGGAACCTGTACTAATATTATGATCTGCACTTCTTGTTTTTGACTGTCATTTGCAGACGACCCATCTGCCAACTGGTTACACGCTCGATCATCCCGGAAAAAGCGATGTCCATACACGAAATATCAGACCTTGGAGCTGGAAAAGGAATTTCTGTTCAATATGTACCTCACCCGAGACCGGAGACACGAGGTAGCTCGCCTGCTGAACTTGACAGAGCGACAAGTAAAAATATGGTTCCAAAACAGAAGGATGAAAATGAAGAAAATGAATAAGGACCAGCCCAAAGAATGATGCCTGGTGCCGCGTTCAAGCCTTCTACAATGAGTCTTTTAAATCTGGAAGCTGACGCAAGAGTGTATTACGGCATCAAGAAGAAAACGCACTCACACACCATTTTCCGTATGACTGGACAGTGTTAGGCGTAGAGTAAGAGGAAGAGGTGAGACGATGCAGAGGAGGGGGGAAACGTCGTGCCATCTCTCCCTACTTTTATTGCGTTTTATGACTCGTGTGAAAAAAACGAACACTTCATCAGGAAATAAACAGGTGATAAGGAACTGGTTTCAACGGGCTAAGAACAGCTGAAATATTGTGCTTTTATAAAGTTGTTCTCTATATTTCTGCATTTTTCATCATTCCTTTTGTCATGGACGTGTGCTGATAGAAAATGTATTTAACAGAACAAAAGCCTCATTCAATATACAAGGGAAGTTTTGCTTATCGGTAAAGCATGTTCACTTGTTTGCTAATTGACGTGAGCTCTCTTTTACATTATTATTATTATTATTATTATTATTAATTATTATAGGGGAATAAAACAGCCTTTTGCTCGTTTCCTAGTGTCTACATCATATGTGAAGCAGTTATTAAAGCGTGCATATGCTAACGGGTTTTTAAAAACCTTGAAGTTTACTATATTATAAATACTTTCCTTTTGACATTTATTTGTATGCAAATATTTATGGTAAATGCACACAATAAAATGTCACATCTGTTGGTTGATTAGAATTTAAGGATAATAATTTCAAAATCTTTTCTTCATAGCTTCTATAGCTTCGTTCAATAGTGTTTGTATCATTTGGAGTTAAAATCAAGCATCAAACTGAAGTACGCTAATTAAAGACAAATGAATTGAGTTGTTTTACCATATCATTTTCAAATATCTCAAAATAATCCTTTTGAAAATTAGAGTGCAGGTTCCGAGTGTGTGTATTTGTAGCGTGCAGTAACCATAGAATTAATTCGTGCTTAAATGTATAACAACCTTCAATACAGATTCGGTCGCAGCTGTTTACATAAATTTGCGCATGCTTCGTATTGTGTAGTTTTCTTATGTACTTGTTATTGGAAAAGCTAGTATTAATTCGAAGATGTTTTATGTGCGGTCTAAGGATTGTAATTTTAACTTATTGTAAATAGGTTAATAGTTTTTTTTTCTTTTGAATGGAATGTTTTATATGTTGTAAGAAGAATTTCAAAAAATACTTCATACTTGAATGAGCTGATACACGTAACCTTTTAATTTTTCTATTTTGTTTACACTCTCCATGTATGTCCAGAATCATGTCCGTTGTCCATTGACAGTGATGTTTTTTTTCTGTATTTGCTCGTTCCTTCATATTGCTTTATTGGTTTAGAGAATTGTTTTATGTTTTTGTCACTTGACTTGACTGAAATCGAGCAAGTCTATCTTCAAATGTCAAATACTCCTTAAAATGTTAGTGGCCATTAACGCAACTATTTCCCATTTTCTTTGACGCACGTCTAGTCAGGAACACTTGTGCTGTTTTCTAACGCTTGTTTTGTGGCTTCTGTGCATTTATTAAAACACAAATAGTAACAGCGCAAGATTTCGAAGTACATGCAAAAACATCAACTCGCAACACAAGGTCTAAATAGTTTTGTTCAGGACTGCTCCGTCTCTTTTTGTGTTATTGTTTTGTTGTTAATCTGTGCTATTGCACTGTTGATGCTGGACTCATTAAAAGTTTACATATAGACCACACAAAGATATTGTCATTTCTATGGACACAACAAACAGGCACGTTGGTGAAAGACACCAAATACAATATGATTTATAATTTAATGTTTTCTAAATGAGTGCACTATCTGTTGTATGGTTGCAACAAGAACTCTCTCGAAACCTGAAAGTCAAATGTACGAGATGTGTATGTTATCTATACTAGCCAGACACATGGACATACATACATACATACATACATTTTGGTGACATTAAAGTCTTTCCTGCTTTTTTATTATAGCATGTGACAAACTGTACCTCCTCCAATAATTGCCCTTAATGCTTTTGATTGTAAACCAGCTCAAACTTTATCTCGTCCTTTGTGCTTCAGCGACATGCTGTAGTGCTCCGTTTTGATTCTTACTGCATTTTATAATGAGAGACATGTGTGGTAAATATGTTATCGTGAGTTCGAGCATTCATCTCGAATCAAAATGAGGAAACGTGCAACTCATATGTGGAAAGAAGAATTACCGAGAATAACCATGACTCATCTTTGCTTTGGCTATCTTTTTAACGTATTATTTGATTCCCTTGTGATATTAATCGTGTTATATTTGGCAATAGCGCATCCTCCAGATGCACGCTATGCATCAAGAACCGAGACGGATATTTTGCCGGCAGAAGCGATGTGTAATAAATTATGCAAACTAAAAGCGATAAGGTAGGTCTATATGTTTCAGCATGGGTTGAAGTTGTAGATTGTCAATAAAGTAGGAGCAGAGGCCCACTGTTAGTAACAGAAGAGAAACACTGTAAAATGCAGTGATCAGTATTTTTGGAGCATTTTGTTATGAAATAAAAAGTAAACCGGTTTGATGTTAGAGTTAGAGAGCCAAAATCTTATCAAACGGACACAATTGCAAATTAGAAGAGGAACGGAGGCGGCATTCAACAGACTGTAACAATTAAATATTTTTGAGGACATTGCCAGTTGTCCTGGCTCACAGATGTGTTCACGAATGCTCAGTCGTCACAAATTAATTCAGCAAGTCTGTCCTGATGATTCTGGGGGCGAGGAGTTATTTTGAGTCCTGCCACACCATTAACGCCCTTTATTTTGGTGTTTTGAAAGGAAACAAACTGCAGAAAGGATGTGCGCTCGATGTTCGGAGGAAATGGGAAGTCGACTGTCATAAAAAAGAGAAAGAAATTCAATGTGGTGTGCCGCAATAAAATAATATGACTGTAATAAAACTTTATAGGGTATAAATTTCTGAAGGTTAAGAACTAAATGGCTGTAAAGCAAACACTACGCGAGAAAAAAAAGAAAGAAAACGTGAAAAACGTTTCAAGCTTCTAATAACTGTAAGGCAAAATAATTTGCGTAAACACTGCGTCTCCGTTGGGGGAGTCTGTTTTTTCTTCTTCTCTTTTCTCGCATTTGTCGTTTATTGTGTACAGCGTTTGTTCTTTCGCCGTCCAGATTCCTTACAGAGTAGGGGGTCGGGATGGGTGAGATCTGGACTTCCACATGAGAGCCCTGAGTCCAATTCAATCGACGCCCACCCTTTGTTCCATTTCCGAACGCACTACAGCCCTTATAGCGGGTCATAAACTGCCACAGAAAGGATTTCTGGCGAGACGTCTGGGATGACCAACGTTAATTTGTTTACAACCTTTGGGACCGGGCTCGACTTCGCCATTTTGTGGGCACACATCCGATTGTGTCTTGGTAACAAAGGCCGGTTGCTAAAGAAAAAAAAAAATCACTAATACAGAACCGTCCTTTACATTACATTCTCTACAGATTCTATAGAAGTTCATTTTCTTTATTATAGTTGCTAAATAGTAATAATATGCAAAGAATGATGGTAATTTTGTGATGTGCAGTTTTGTTGTTGTGTACATTATCAATGATGTAAATAATAATGCAATAAAGCTTTTGAATAAATAAAATTCCAAATATTTTTTCTTTCTTTAAACAAAAATGAAGCTTAAAGTCTGTCAGTATTGACAGCTAACAAAAGGCAAGTCAACGAAATGATAATGATGATGATGATTACTTGAAGTAAGCTAATTGAAGTATTTTAGTGATGATGAATATTGCTCAAAAGCACAGGCCAACAAAAAAAAGTAAGGATTTATGCTTGGAAATGTTACATCGTGGCCTGAATATTAAATAATTTTTCTTTCTAACAATGTGTAGCCTGTAATTAAAACTAAAAAGTATCAGAGTCACTATATTATTATTATTATTATTATTATTATTAGTAGTAGTAGTAGTAGTAGTAGTAGTAGTAATATCAGCAGCAGCAGTAGTACGCTTGGTAGTACGATTAATAGTGGTAATAGTAGTGCATAAAAATGAATGAGACGAGTGCAACCCAAATAAAAAAGTCTCCTATATCACACGGACGGGATGCTACGTTTGAGCCTCATTCTAAATCTTAAATCTAATACAGTTAAAAAATATTAGTAAAATATTGGTAAGAAAGAAGCGTGACTTTATTTCATTCTTTTTATGGTTTAAAATTAGTGTTGGTGTTCCAACCCGATGTGAATTACTTTTCTAGATACGTTGAAAAACCACACAAGACTAGATCCTAGGGGTCGGTTTTAAATGGATTCCTTGTTATAGAGAATTAAAATAAGTACTTTACATCATTGAATTTGCACTTACTGAGCTGTTAATTCGCTCATTCTGTTTTTATGTCCGTTGTTTATAGAACCATTAGCTTTTGAACTTCCGTCTCATTACAGCTGAATTTGCTCATGGAGTAGCACACAATTGCCGCTTGATGGCAATGTTGTTCCACCAAAAAGTGACTGGCTGGCCACTCTCCACCCCCAAACCGGAAACACTGAGGCCAAAACATTTGCAGGCATTTGCGGTATTACACTTGACTAAAGTAAGGTTCACACAATTTCCCTCTGTCACAGCCGAGCTTTTGAAGGAAAAAAAGAGAAGATCTTTAACTTCAGAGGATTCTTTAATCTAATGTGATAAAGGTCCAGAGAAACAAGTAGACTCTTTTCCTTTTTTTCTCTTTAAATACTAACAAATGTATCTTTAAATTTTTATAATATACAAAGTTTAATACAATAATGAAGTAAAAAATCCTAAGATCTGTAAAATCCTAACAAAATAGTTATTAAAAGTTTTCATTTGGGCTTATTGAGAATTATTGGAGCAATGTTGAAATAAATTAAATTTCTTTATTAACACTATTTTTATATGACTGATATGATATTTTTATATGAGTGATTATTTCATATATGTATATACAATTTAAATAAGATATAAAATCACCACACAAAACTTGGGTTAGAAAATGTTTTATTGACAGCAAAAACACTATTGCACTGAAACAAGAAAATCTACAACAACGTACACCGTTCTATAAATGACAAAATTAATTTCATCATCAGATTCACAATTTACTGTTCACAACAGAATGTCAGCCTTGCTTTAATGCATTATTTTGTGACTTTTACATCCGAACTTATAGCATGTGAAACTGGAGGTTTTAATAAAGCCGAATCGTGTTTTGCTTGTCAAACGGGGAGGTTCACGCTTGATGAACTCTTTGTCTTTTTTAAGAGAATAAACGTTTAATAAGTGTAAAAAAAAAAAAAAAAGATTAACCCGTAAGAGAAACATTAACACTGGACATAACATATGTGTTGAAATGTAAATAGTCCGCCTCATACTCAAAATAAAGTAATAGAATTCATCAAATTGAATAAAAATTGCTTTCAGATCCTCGACAAAATGACAGGCAGCGGCATTAATTCATGTCATATGGCCTAGATTTGAAAAATAGAGAACTTCTTTGTGCGATAAAGGTGAGCATGACTATTCAGTATATAAGGATTACTGTAAATATTTTCAAATATTTTTTTTAGAAAATATGACAAAAAAATGCAATTCTATAATAGTTCTAGAATTAGAATTCTCTAATTTTACCCGAAATCATAAAGAATCCAGAAACATTTAAAACGGTTACAAACACCAAAAATATATTGTTTGTTTATTTATGTACATCTATTTGCTTTTATTGCTATTAGAAAACTACATGCATCCCTTGGATTTTGTACATAATGTTAATCAGATTAACTTGTACTAATCATACTGGCAAACTGAACGGAAAACAAAACGAAAATGACAATTAAAGGACTTACTATTTCAGCATGTATAAAATTCGGAGTGAAGCATTTACAGTACTGGTCGCGCAACCTCATAAAAACCTAACAGCTTTTTGATGCACTACGTCAACAACAAACAGCAGGGGCGTTTATTGCGTTTCATAGTTTGTTAAACCATTTACAACCACATTTGCCATTACACCTGACGTGCAGTTCCATCTCTGTAAATATATTTATGGAAATACAATTATCAAAATATTAAATAATGCCATCTTGCTTATTTTCGATGCGCGCTCGTCAGTCGCTGCAGATGATGCTTTTGCAAAATTAAGCATGCTTGTAAGGTTTATAGGATATGTTTAAACTGATACCAATTAAATCGTGTACCTTTTAAAATTGACCGTCTCGACCTGACATTTAAAAAAAAAGAGACTCGACCTCGTTAGAGATTTGGAAATTAACGACTAAATATGCATCACTTTAGGTTGTCTGTGATGAACATGCAAAAAATCAATCTTTCAAAGGGGTTTGGAGTGGAGAAGTTGACTAGGGGGAGGGGCAGAGGCTATGCACTTGATCTGATGCAAAGAGGCAGATTTCTCATTAACTTACCCGCTTGAACATATTAATGTGCATATTCTCCCCTCCTCTCTCTCCCTTGGCCCCCCTTCTCTCTCCTGCTACCTCGCGCTCTATCCCTCTCAGCTCTCTCTCACTCGCTTTCTCTTTTTCTCTCTTTTTCATTCTCCCGCTCCCTTCATATCAGAATCGCACAGAGCGGTGTCCGTGTGGGGATGCGAGAAGCCAATGCAACGAGGATCCGATAGAAGATGCAAATGATCCTGAAAACACACCGCAAAATATGAAACTACTCGTTTGCAGCCGAGTAAATCATAGAAAACTGGTTGGGAACTGGCAGCGGAATTCACAGGGATTGTGATGCTGGAACTCTACAGTGGGAACATGCCTATGGAAGCTTTAGATAAGTTGTTTTAACAAAGGTATACAAACGCAAACCGTTCAGATATTGGAACTCAACGCTTTGCTGCTGCTGCATTGTTTGTTACCTCAGTAACTGTGAAACTGACAAGTCTCTGAAGCTACAGCGCTGATTCAAAGACATTCAAACGCAAACTCTTGTTCAAAATCAGCACCAAGAACAACATCAAAAGATGAGCTCATATTTCGTCAACTCTCTCTTCACTAAATACAAAAGTGGAGACACTCTACGGCCGAACTATTACGAGTGCGGATTTGCTCAAGACCTAGGGACGAGACCCACCGTCGTGTACGGTCCAGGCACCGGGGCCACTTTCCAGCATGCCCCTCAGATTCAGGAGTTTTACCACCACGGCGCATCCACGCTCTCCGCTGCGCCTTACCAGCAGAGTCCCTGTGCGGTAACTTGTCACGGCGAGCCGGGAAACTTCTACAGTTATGATGCTCTCCAGAGGCAAACACTTTTCGGTGCTCAAGACGCCGACTTGGTTCAGTATAGCGACTGCAAACTCGCCACGGGGGGCATCGGCGACGAGACGGACAACACAGAACAGAGTCCGTCGCCCACACAGCTGTTCCCGTGGATGCGACCTCAAGGTGAGCCTGGTAGACAGAAAAGCCGGTCAGCTCGCGTTGTGTGTGTCTGTGGAAGTGAGATAAAGCCTGAGTTTGCCTCACGAAAAAAACTGAGTGCAGTTTAGGTTTAGAATTGCATTTCCTGTGTGCTCGAGAAGAGGGGGGGACAATAGTTGGTTTTATTGTTTTATGGTGTTCAAAACTTGTGAATCGCTTTACAGTTTAATGGCCCCGTCATAGAGAGACAGGAGTGTGGGAGAGAGGAAGAAGAGGGCGAGAGAAAAGCCCCTTCTTTCCTTGCTGCTTCCATGTGTGAGACTTTGCCCCACAGCTGATCTCTCACTTCTCACCCAGGTCAAAGTTTTACTGCAGGCTTTAACGACTTACAGTGAGCCTCGAGTTTATTTCACTACACAGAGGTCGTTTCACAATGATTATGTCATTTATGGCTGTGCCTAATCCTTTGAACATGTGAAATAGCATTGACTGCTTTTGACGACTCAACTGTGGGGTTATATTGTTGCCCATTATTGTTAGTGTTGTGATACTTATATTTTTAATGGTGGAGCTTTTTACATTAATTACTGTGTTAGACTGTGGGGAGTCTCTATGGTACACTAAAAGCCTACCCATAAACTAATAATGTAAGGCGATTATGAACTGTAGATGTTTACTTTGCGTGGAAACTGCCTTTGTGGAGTGTTGCTTCACAAATATGTTTGAACTTGATTCTAAAATTACGATTGGGTGCGTGTTTCGAGCCCTGACTAACATCTGTAAACTTCTTTATTGCCAGTAGCTGCCGGACGGAGGCGAGGCCGCCAGACCTACAGCCGCTATCAGACGCTCGAACTCGAGAAAGAGTTTCTCTTCAATCCCTACCTAACACGCAAGAGACGGATTGAGGTATCACACGCGTTGGGACTGACAGAACGACAAGTCAAAATCTGGTTTCAAAACCGTCGCATGAAATGGAAAAAAGAAAACAACAAGGACAAGTTTCCAAGCAGCAAGTCTGAACAAGAGCAGATCGAAAAAGAGAAACGGGAGAAAGAACAGGCATCCGGGACACAGTCAGCCGGCGAAGACTGCGACAAGGCAAAACAAATGTAGATCGGATGCGTGTATGTGTGTGTGTGTGTGTGTGTGTGTGAGAGAGAGAGAGAGAGAGAGAGAGAGAGAGAGAGAGAGGGAGTGTGTGTTTCTGTATGTACGTGTGCCAGTCAGTCGAAACGGCAAAGAATAAATAAGGAAAATAAAACAGACAATGATGAAGAGAATTACGGTGTTTGCATGGGAAGTTTGTCACACAGAGACATTTTAATCAAGCCGAGTTGTTACATCTTTCACTCGAGGAAGGAACAGAAAAATGACTGGGACTAGACAAATTACTATAAACTTAATATGGTGACCACAGAACTCCAGGATGACGAAGGACAAGAAGCATTTCTACTTTTTACCTGTTGTTCAGAGAGTATGATAGTGTTAAAGCTAGTCTCCTTTCTTTGTGAAATAATTATCGTGAAACTTATGTTTCTATTGTTAGGATATTGTCATTAACAATTACCTTGGCAGCTGTATAGTTTTAAGTTAAATGGTGCACTTTTAACTGTTCTCACTTATATGTTATGATGATGACGTAGAAATTAATGACTTCCAACAACATGAAACTGCCTATTTATGCCGTAGAATCTCTTTTTACACTTCTTTGGTTCTTCTTAAATCGATGGTATTTTTGTTGTCTTCCTTTCTTGGGGTAAGCATGCGCACAGTGGATTATAAAAAATGAATAAACATAATAAAAAATAATTTTAAAAAGTATGTCATGTGACCCATTGTTTACTATGAATCAAATTGTTGTCGTTCACGTTTGCTGGTGAAGTAGTTTATGAGATGACTATATGTTTTGTTGTCATTCTTAACTGTATTCTAATGTCTGGAGACACCGGAAGAAAGTGGACACAATAAAGTTTACAAGCTAGAATCCGTGACACCATGTGTCCTCGACATCATTTCACGTTAATGTGCGGCTCCGAGGCCCGCTTCAGCCAAAAACTTTTAGGAATCTATATAATCTATTTAGAATCTATATGAGCACAAACATGGACTAGTAGAAATGGTTAATGATTACAATTCTCAGAAAAATACCATGTAGCGTGGTCTGAATCTTGATTTATAGCTTTTAGTGAAAACTAAAAGAGAGGCGGCACGTGAAACCACAACTGAAAAACCGTATAACATATAACTATTAATCATATAACTATTTTGTCAGAGCAACACTGTAAGACGACACGATAATATGCCATTAAACAAAAACAGAGTATGTGTTATCGTGAATCTACATCAAAAATGTCTTAAAACGAAATCTCATTGTGCTGAACTCTGTCAAATGTGGGTATTTGAGTTGTGGGAGTACATCATGTCAAGTGAATTACTGTCGCAAGAGTATGTGGGCTTCTCAAACATCCAGAGAGTGTAAGTTTCACGACAAGACCCAGAGCCTTCGCGTGAACATGCATTAATAATAACCATGTGCACTGAAACTGTTTGGGATGCACTGAAACAGCCTGTCGCCATGGAAATGGCTAGTTGGTGGTGAATGCTTAGGCTGTACGGATGCTTTGAAGCAGAAACTAGTAAGGGCCAGAGTCATCATGCTCTTGACACGGACACACTGTACAGACATTGCAAAAATGCAGTGATGAGATTGGGGCACCGCACCGGTGACAAGAGGAAATAGTGTTGAAAATCAATACAGAAATAAATAGGTTTCTTGTTATTTGTGTGGTGCCCTTCCAAACAGGAGGCACGTTCCTAAATCTGGACAACCTGAACTCATGTATAAGTTTGTACATCCCACAATTATTTATCGCTTGGAACGGATTTAGGTGATTACAGAAACCTTCTCAATAGCCTATCGATTTGTGTGTTCTCCTGTGCGTTTGTGTTGACTGTAGGTACCGTTGGCTGTAAGTGAATAATTTAACAAATTTATGTGGATGGTCAGCTGCGCAGCCTTTCTCCACATTAGTCAGAGCTCTGGGAAGCCATACACCCATTGGAGGATATTTCATCACGTGCTGCCCATCACGTGGCCCCTGAGGAAAAAGGGGTGATTTTTGGTGTAAATCTAGACTGTAATTCTGTAATATATCATTGGACCTCGTAAAACCGACACTAAAACTTCTTGGCATATAAATCACTTCTCAAATTATGAGTTCATTGTATTACGCGAACGCGTTGTTTTCCAAATACCAAGTGGCGAGTTCAGCCTTCTCTAGTGGCGTGTTTCCTGAGCAAACTTCTTGCGCCTTTTCGTGCAGTTCGCAACGGGCCAGCGGCTACGGCTCGACTTCTACCGGTGCACCGGTCTCCTCCACATCTTCTGTCTCCCTGTCGAGCATGTACACTAACGGTGCTAGTCTTTCCAGCCAGACTCAAGGCATGTACCCCACTGCGTATGAGCTGGGAGCTGTCTCTTTGAACATGCACAGCTCTCTGTTTGACCATCCGAATCTACCCATGGTGAGCGCTGGCGATCTCTGTAAAGCGCAAAGCAGTGGTAAGGAAGAGCAGAGGGGCTACCATCAAAACAACGAAAACAACCTCCGAATCTATCCGTGGATGAGGAGCACAGGTCTGTGAAATCTGAATGTTTCTTAAGGACAGGGGTGTGCTTCTATGTATGCCTGAGGGGGAGGGAAATAGGTTAAGGGGAGCGACCGAGTCATTTCAGAAAGTGTTCTTTTCTTCAGATCTTTTTTATGACTAATTAGTCGCCATAATTCAAGACACCCGAGTTCGTAGTATTTTCCCGTTTTGTGGAAAAGGGAGGGGACTGTATGAAAGGTTTGGATGAATTATTTTTAGCTCATCCATCTTTAAGTTTATTAGGAAGATGAATCCATCGTTAAGTTAGTATGTTCGCAAACACTGGCATTAAACATCCTTATATTTTTTGGTATAGAGGGCGGGGCCTTGTATTTCTGGGGTATGCTACTGTTGGGTGGGCCTTTGTTTTAGATTACTGTCAGTAATTTAACCGTGTCTGCGTGTGTGTATGTTTTATACGTGTATAAGCCTGTCTGCGTGCGCGCGCGCGCGTGGGCATGTGTCGGAAGTTTCACAAAACACACAATCGAGATCTGCGTCCAGTTCCCTATTCGCTGAACAAGGGTTTTTAACAAATCGTCTGCGTTTCATGGTAATAGCACTTTTCACACGTAGTCACCACACGTCCCGACTGAGGCGTTTGAAAAGTAGGTCGACAACTTCTCTTTTAATGATTTTCTGCGGCCTCTCAAGACACTCCCCACGAGCACCGACGTTCCTATCAGTCAACTGTCAACCCAGGGCGCTTCTTCTCTTGTTAGCTCAGTGTAAAAATACAACAACATAAATAGTTTTGAAACAGATACCTCATTAGCAAATTTGTTGACATTCCCTGGCAGATAGTCCTGGTCAGCCGATGGTGTATACATTCTCGTACTCCACTGAAGGTTTGTGTGAAATGCCATTGTCATTTTATGAAAAACTAATGAGTCATAGTTAATATGTTGCTGTCTAAATAGAGACATGACATCTTAAGTTGTTTTCAATTATTTAAAATTATTTACATTTTAATAATACCGGCAGCTATTTTACTTTTGCGAATCGAATTTCCATGTTAAGCACGATTAAGCCTGTTCCAAAAGGGAAGCTTTTTATATTTCAACCATTTTATTTTTTTATTTAAAAAAAAAAAAAAAAAAAAAAAGATCAGATTAGTCCACTGTTATCACGCCATGTCTGGAGTAAAGGCCATATATTTGATACGCCAAAGCTGGTGCAGACAGTTGCATTAAAGGAAACCATCCCCTACAATAAACATTCACGAGTACATAAACACTTATTATCACAAAAAGTAATAATTTTGCTCCTATACGTTTTAAAACATTAGACATGTATGTTGGGCCTCGCACCCTCGACCACTGGGTTTTATATCTTTATTTTCTAGGGCCAGCTGCCTTTTCAGTTGATTTCATGCTTTCGTTGGATATTTCACATAGATGGGCTCTGTCCCTCGTTTTATTTCTCTGTCACTATTCACACACAGACACATTCACACAGGCCAGATGAAATTCTATTTCTATGTCTATCATTCGGGAGACTATGTACGTCAGGGACCCTGAACAGTGACTGAGCACAATGCTCGTCCTTGTTTTAACTCGTGTAAAAGCTTTTCGCTCTGCAAGGACAGACATAATTTATGCACTTAATTTATACCCCTGAAAGAACGAAATAGCGATATCATTTGCTTGGATTTTAATAGGCCTACAGTACTTACATTTCTCTCTTTCTCTATTACTCTCTTGAATTCTGCTTTTCACCCAAATTCTTCGTGCTTTTGCACAGTTTGTGCTTAGATATAGTATCAACAAAAAGTGTCACGGCGTTGCCGACAACACGGAAGTAAGATACAAACGACTGAAGAGTGCAATAAAAAAGTTCAAAAAGCACTAAGCAGTACCCATTTGTCGACAGTCTGCTGGAAACGGAAACGCAGGGACAGCAGAAAGTCACTGACCGTGCATGGGCAAGGTTGTGAAAGTCTTGTTAGATTTCTTCTCTCTAAACGTGGCGCTAAAAGATGGACACTTTACGTAGATGGCTTCTTTAAATAGATGGAAATACGAACACTTCAGCACTTATGTGTATGGGAACTAGATCATGTTGTTGACTTTGGTCATGTTTAGAAGGAAGTCTGAACACCAGGGCTCCATTAGAGTCACGGGAGTGTGCAAGCCAGAGAATACACTTACAGCAGGGGTATTTGAGCACTTTTATTTCGCTTTTTGACTACATTCCACTTTTATATTTAAGATGCATTTTATCTTTAAAGTTAAGTTTTGATTCGGCTGTGTTGTGTGTCTTAATCTTAATGCATGTAACAGTTCAGAGGCACGGTTCAATTGCAAATTTGTGCATTTCGTTTTGCTTTATTTTTTTTTATTACAGTTTATGTGACCTCAATGTAAGGAATACACATCCCAAATATAATTTAGAAGCCTTTAAGACAGGTTTGGCTTTGATGACCGCTTTTTTAAATTCTCAGGATTTAATAACTAATTTTCCCTTAATAATGGTTTTCACCAGGCACTGTGCAAAAAAGCTAATAAGTCGTATCTAAATATTTACAATCGCTAATCTCAATAGCACAAAATGTGTTTGTATAATCACTGGCCGCTTTGTTATGGTAAGATAATAACACACCTATACAAGAATGCAGCAGCATGCGAGTAGAAGCTTTTTCCCCTCAGTATGTAGGCTAATATTACTGATAATAGTAAAATATATTGAATCTGTTGTTTACATTCACACACCGAAGTGTAAAGGTTTTTTTTAGCTTAAATCTGAGTGATTTTTCGATAACTATTTAATATTTAATGCATTTTGTGATTTATTAGGTCTTGTTTTTATTCAGACTATTCACAGAGACAGACACGTTTTCTTTTTAACGATCGAAGATGATTCAAACACTTCTCATTTTTATTTTTTCTTCTTTACTGGTGTTTCTGGCAAACATATTACCATTTTTACGCTTTCTGACCATCCTTCCGCATTTTCCACAGGTGCTGACCGGAAAAGAGGCCGTCAGACATATTCCCGCTATCAAACATTAGAGTTGGAGAAAGAATTCCACTTCAACCGTTACCTTTCACGACGACGGCGTATAGAGATCGCACACGCCCTGTGCTTGACCGAACGCCAGATTAAAATCTGGTTTCAAAACAGAAGGATGAAATGGAAGAAAGAGAACAAATCAACGGGCCGCAGCTCTCCTGCTGCTGACCAAATCGTTGGTGACGAGGAAGAGGAAGATGAGTAGCGACGCAAGTGACATAAAAATAGACTATGCTACATACTATTGATTCGACCTGCTTTAATTCAGGATTCACTGAGTTGAAAAAAAGATCCTACTTAGAATGTGGGCAAAGTGTCGATGTCGTTTACCTAACTTGTGTTAGAGGAGTTAATGTCTAGACTCGTAAGTATAGTAATACAAGTAATTTTAAAAGACATTTTAATATAAATGTAGGTCATTCATTTAATACTTAAATACTCATACTGTATAATAGCCTAAATTATATATATATAGGCTTACTAGTGTTGATAATGCTATATCATATGTTTCATATATTTGTTGTCTGTTAAGTTCGACCTAGTCACCGCGGGGTAAAACACAGAAGGGAGCAAGCTATTTTTTTTTTTAATTTGTTGTGTATCTGTGTAAATTTTTGTATGTACTGTATAAGCATTTTCCCTGTTCATACGCTAAGTGTTAAAATAAACGAACTGTACTGCTGTTGAAGACGTTTACATTTTTTTGCCTCTCGAGTTTTGTTTTTTGTATTCTTTACTTGCTTTTTGTGTCTTGTCGGATCGAAATCACAATAATTTGTACCAAAGAAGCCTGAATGTGATAATACCTCCAGCATGTATTTTTATATCTTGTAAAGACCCCTGCCTTTTTAAAATAGTGCCTGAAAAAGATCGTATAGTGAATAATAATAATAATTATAATAATAATAATAATAATGAATCTCAGAAGCAGAATCAGAAGCAACCTCGCCTGTCTGTCTATTTTTTCGGAGGTTCTATGGTGGCTAATAATTTCTATTTACTATCAGGTTAAACATCTTCGATATGTTTATTAATTCGATATGTTTATTAACAGTTACATTAGTATATTACTAAAATGTTTCGCGAGGTTTTATTAATCCTTTTTAGATTGGCAATAGCAATTGTTCTGTTGTGGACAAAATAATACAATTGAAATAATATATATTTTTGAACTTTTTAAATCTTTACTGTAATTTAACTAATTCATTAAATAATATTTAATCAGTTATCTCACAAAGGAGTTTAAAAATGAGGACCAGTGTATTGTTTTTTTTTTAATCTGGACCATAGGCCTAATATTATTTTTACTCGTCATTGGCGTTGCCTCGTGAACATCAATACAATAGTTTTCGTTTACTGCGACTTAATTTTTTTTTCCTCAGGTCAAGCCGAGTTCTTGTAGAGATGTGACAGGTTCTGTGTCGTGTGAGACCAAAAGAAGGCGTTTATATTATGGGGTTGTAAACTAATGTGTTTAGTGCATCAATAAAAAGCCGGAAACGCCATAAAAGGGACAAAAAAATCTGTAGAATGGGAAAGCGGTTGGTCTTTTCTGGCTTCAGCTCTTGTAGCAGCAGTTAAAGTTTTGGTGACAATGCCTTTTCCGATTTAGGCAGAACTGTAAGACTCTGAGTCATCTTTATATTTACTTATTTTGATTGCCGCAATCTCCAGACTCTTGGATGCTATCTGCTTTTTGTCGCATTGCGAAATTTTCGTGCATGTTTAGTGCAGTGTGCTATATTGTAGGCACCATTGCTATAACGTGTCAAATATTTTTGTCCTAAATCTTTCGTTCTGAAATGTTTTTAATTTTAACTACAACAACATTTCAGTCAAATGTATTACGGTATGCCAACGAAAAGTCTTTCTGTTGAAATCGAGATTGTTTTCTTTCTTTCTTTCTTTGATCAATCTTAAAAATACTAACAATAATTATATTACTCGGCTCGTTCTTTTTTCCTATTTCATATTACTATATAATGAATTATAGCTTTGCTTTTAATATAATCCTCAGCAAACATCCTCTTTTGAATTAGACACTATATCCAATCCTATTAAAAATAATGTGACTTAGCCACTAACCAGTTTATAGCATCGTAAACCTATAACATCACTGTTGTAACTTTGATCTCCCTTGATTTGCGACATTGTTTTGGACGCCTTCATTTTATATTAAAACACACCCTTGGTAAATTGTCTTAATTATATGACAACAATGTCAAACCGTGTTGGTGTTATATTTCGGCTTCAAAAACACAAATAACACATGTTCAAGAGCCTATGATCTTACACGCTCGACTAATAAGCTTTTTAGCTAGCCTAAGTAAAGCAGTGCATGGAAACAAGCACGAAAAATATGAGATTTTCCTTGCGATTGTATAGGGAAAAGATGGCGACGGCAGAGCTACTGCTGTTAAAACAGTCATGAAGAAATGCAATAAATTCCTTGTTGTTTTATGAAAATTTACAACTTTGTGATAGAACTTTATGAGTGCCTGGGTCCTGGGATTGGCCGAGGATGGTCATGTGGACGAGTAACCGTGAACATGAACTTTTTATGATTTCCCAAGTGGTTATATTGCAGCATTCTTTTGGCCGCTGCACTTAATGTAGCTTCACTGTGCTCCTTAAAGGTTCTTGCTCTTTTTTATAGTATATTTTGGCCAGCACTGAAAATTCATAGAGTCGGAGAGCATTGTTCAGGCTGATGTTCTCAAATGGAACAGGGAGAGAACAGCCTCCTCTCCTCTCTTCTATGCTAATGTGGCCGCCTGTGATTGGGATAACCACTGCGATGGAGTCTTATTGAGATCTGGACACGCAGTAGGGTCTCATCTAATTTTTCATACGGGGGTCTGACTCCTCTTGACTAAAGCGGGTGAAACGGATGGAAGCTGTGGTGCCGCTGTCATTTTCGCTGCTTCGCTCTAATGGCGGGACGAAGAAGAGCAACAGGACTTACCGAGCGCGAGCCACGGCGAGAGGTTTGCGCCTCTCTATCCTGGTGCTGGGTGACGAATTATCAACAAAGGTAAGTCTGTCATTGTCTCGCAACCGCTTCGTTTCTCTGAGGTAAGAGCTCGACCAAGCCTAATCATGCGCACTGATGGATGTACTCTACTAATAAGCCGCGCGTGCACAACAGCTTAAAAGTAAACACCTTATCTAAATCTAATTATTCATTTCCATCTTGGGTGGAGCAGAATAAGCGTTTTGATGCCTTTCCATGTGTTTTTTCCCTGGTCAGCGCTAAGGTATTTAGACCTAATGCATTGTGTGCATGAACGGAGATTCAGATGTGTTGATTTCGGCTTTTCCCACTGCATTACTGTATTTATGATAAGGAGCGCAGTAATGGCTGCGGCGAGAGGGCGAGGTTTGAAGAAGCTGCTGTGTTGCCAATCGGATTTTAGCCATATATATATCCGAGTCATTTATTACGTGAAATTCTTTATTCAGTGGGACATTAAAAGTTACATATATTTGTTAAAATGCTTTATAAAAATAAATCAAAATAAACTGTTAGACAGAAATGTATATATAATATTTGAGGGCCTCTATTGAACCTTTAAAACATGTAGGGATTATATGTTCGAAATACCCTAAATACCCAAGGGTCTCCTCCTGTTGTGGATAGGACGTCTTTCACTTCCAGATCAGATGAGCAAACCTTCCAGGTTATTCTACCGGCTGCTGTGAGAGGAGCGTAATGATTCCTCGCGGCTCTGCTTGACATATTTCCTTTCTCGGTTGTCATCCATTACACCCCATCCAGTAATTTTGGTAACATTCCCGGAGTTTTGTTGTTCATTTGTTCAAATGCTCAGTTTTCTTAAGATGTCATAGCATTTACTGTATGATGCAAGGATAATGTTGGAAACGAATGATGAGTCAAAACATACAAACACGTATTCCTAAAAAGAGAGACTGTTTAGAGAATCAATCATTCTATCCATCCATCTATCCATCTATCTATATTCACGTACATATGTCTTTTTAAAATAACTTGTACGTAATTACTAAAATTCCTGGAATATATCACATCTCTGAGAACGATCTCTCTATTTCCTGAGTCTATAGAGTCTTGCTGGTAGTCTTAATCCATCCAATAGACAATGAATAACGAAATAGGCTATCTAGTATTTTTATATATCAACACTTGTATACGCATTAAATGAACTTGTTCGGTATTTTCCTAATTTCATTTTCCGAGGTGCATTAATCTGGTCAGCCTGTTGTTGAGAGCTGCTGACACAAATCTAAGCACACAAGCCATTTCCCCGCTATCTGGCGCCATCTAGTGTTCATTCTTGCATTTCGCCAACGCAGGCTACTTAGAGGGTGTGTTTATTGCACTGAGTGTGTGCGTGTGTGAGCGTGTAAGAGAGAGAATTTATTACAGTGCGCATTTGTTAGCTCTATTGTGTGTGTGTGTGTGTGTGTGTGTGCGTGCGCGCGCACGCCAGCGCGTGACGTGACGTTTTATGGCAGTGTGAGAATGTGTTTTAGTGTTCTTCTAAAGCACGTTTTATTGGCCTGTGAGTGCTAGTGCGACTGTGTGCGCGCAGTATCTTTTCTTCCACTTTTATCAAGTCACACCAGCATGCGCCACTCACCAACAGATGTGTGCTTTAGCTTTTAAATATTAATAAAACCTCTTAAATGTTGTATGCAGCAAAGCACACACATTGCAGCCGTAGATAACAGGAAAGACAGGGAGGGGTTCTCGGCCCGGTGGCAGTGAAACGTAAAAGAATGTAGGGGCTGTAAATTCTCCTAGCTGTTCTTGCTGCTCTTTGAAGTGTCTGCGTTTGGGGGAGATTTGTGGCACACATGCACTCACTGAGAAAAAACCGTGGCCTGAAGGGCTTATATTCCCTCATCTCTGCTTTCTTGCTTCTTGTAATCTATCCAGAATATCAGCATTTGACCACTCCAAGGTTATTCCATTGTGCAGGGAATGAAGTGCGTCGCGGCCTATAAGTGAGAGCCGAGCTGTGTGTGCCCTCGCTAAAACCTACATCCTTCGCCAATTTTTAAAGTCATGCTGACCTTTTTTTATTTCTTTGGCGTTGTCTTTTAGGAAGTAGATACTCCAAGCAATAAGTGTTTATTTGGAATGGTAGTGGGCATAGTAACCGGAAAGAGTGAGAGAGGGAGAGTGAGGGAAAAGTGAGAGGGAGGAGGGAATGCTTGGAGATTGTATGAGTCCTGTTTAATGTCGTAAAGAGTGAATGTGTGATATGGGTTGTCTCTTATAGTCTGTGTGTATATTTTACGGCTCTGCTGTTTTGCACCTTAAGTAAAATCATCTGTAAGCAATTCCTGTCACAAGACTGAGTTTCCATATTGTAAAAAAGTACAGTCCTTTTATTCGCACAGCTGTGGCATATATAACTTCAATGGTTTATGCCATTTCAGAACATGGATAATTACAGATTGTGTGTTAACGTATAAATAAATGTTCAAAGTAGCTTAAAATAAATTAAAATTAGTTTTATTATTTGATCAACGTAAAAAAAAAATCTTATTTATTGTTGTTGATAACAGTTAACAATAGGCATCATTACCATCCACAAACTCAGAAATCTCTTGTTATGGGTGGCTGACAGAGCTTCTGAAAATCAATAAGGCTTTTATCCCTTAGGTTTATGATGTTAGTGAAATCTGATACGAACATAAAAATGCACAAAGAACGGACTGTTTTTGTTTCATTTACTAATTTATAAATGCATTGACAATTCCATTTATTTTATAAGTTGTCTAAAATATAGTTCTCAGGTTTTTACATACATACAGACACGTTTAAATCTAAATGCCATGTATTTATTGCACATTGCTTTGACTTTAACATGTGGTAGAAGAGCTTCCATAAATTACCAGCCGGCTTTAAGGCAAGAGTTTGCGGATCACCCCCTCCCTGACTTATTGACAGTAAAATGCATGCGCATTTGTTAAATGAAACTTGATTTTACCAGATATACTGCTGTAAATAGCATCTCAACAAAATACAAACAACGCATATTCATAAAATGTATTTATAACAGAACTTCCCGTATTTAGGGGACAAGATAAACAGTGATACCGTGAGCATAATTATGGTGAAAATGATGCACTGAAATTAAACTAAAGCGTGAGAAGACAGCATATATAATATAAATGCACCAACAACAGTCTTACCGTAAATGTAAAGGAAGCCTAAATGCGCCTTCAATAATTTATGAAAAAAACACATATTGTACACGAAGAAGAGAACGGCATTTGGAGCAAGGCCTGTACGCCGTTTTAAATGTTCAGTTTTATGAATTCGTAACTGATAACAAATGTCTCACACCAGCATTCAAAAGAGTGAACTCGTGAACTGTTTATATATTTTAATATTAAGGTTCGCTTTTTTACAGTTTTAAATAAGTGGATTAACTTTAAAATCACCATTTAAAATAAAAAAAATGTAAATGAAAATAAAACCAATAAATGTTTTCACATATGCATTAATATAAACACTAGAAAAGTTAGACATACGTCTATTAATAATGTTTAATAATGCACATTTGACATACTCACATATGCTCCACACTCGGGGGAATTTACAGAACGTTATATAGTATACTTGACAAAAAGTTTATAAAACGTCACTCCATGTCCAAATGGATGTGAAATTATTCGCTTTTGCTCCTTATCACTAAATAAGTGACTTCCGCAGAAAAGTTGACTCTCTGTTAGTCCACAATCCAGTTGTCTCTCTGGCTTCTGCGGTTCTTCGAAGACAATGAGGTAAATAAATACCTGTAAAAAGAAGAAGAAGAAGAAGAAGAGGAATGGAGTCAACAATAAAGCGCGAGTTTTTTAAGGAAAGACGCTTCATGCTTGTATTTTGAATTACGAGTAAATGCCTACAAAAAACTCCAGATGCCTTGGTTAAGAATTTATAGAAAGTGTGATGGTAGTTATTGCTCATTAATAATTAACAAACGTTGACCGGGCCCTTCTCCCCCTTGCTCATTTCTACAAATGGAAACACAATAGATGCTTTCCGTTCGCAGAAAACTATGCAATGCGAAAGGAAACGCAGCATCCTAGTCAAAGGAAACTGAAATGAAAGTAAGATGCACGCAACCCCCAGTGCGCCACCTTTAAAAATATCCACTTGTTGTGCCGCAAATGGTTTATTGGTCGTATAGCGACAGGATACCCGGCCACCATAACTGTACTTTGGGTTAATGAAAAACACACGCACGCTCGACCAGTGCAGCGCAACATCGACAAAAAGCTAAAACACTGCTGAATTATTTGCTGGCATTCTCAAACCATTAATTAATTTTAGCAAAGGAGGAAACATCTTGTGCGCAATACTGAATGCTGTAAAAAAAAAAAAAAAAGGTATGCTCATAAAAATTACATTTAACAAAAGTCATATTACATAAATACACACTTTTTTTTCAAAATATGGACATCACGTGTCTTATCTTTTATAATCACACATACAGTTGTGCTGTCAAAATTACTATTTATTATTTATATTATCACTAAACATTTTAATACAGGCCTACAGCAACATATCTGTTACCTACTGGATTTTGTTAAATACTTTAGCTCAGGCTCATTTACTTTGCACTGTTTATATATAGGCTTTGGTTTTCTTTAACACCTCGTTTACCATTTATAAATCACTATGAAATTACAGTGATGAAAAAAGCGTTGAAGCCGCGATCATCAATATGTCATTTTATCTATTGTGACTCACTTGTGCGATAAGGCCTAGTAAATTACCTATCTGAAATATAAATAAGGAAGGATGAAAAATTATCAAATGTTGTACGGAATAATGTGTGTTTGGAAAATCGGCTACTCCGGGTCTTGTATGTTGACACTTTACTCTCCAGTGGTATGATAGGACCAAAGCCGACTGTATGTGGGGGCACAAAGTGTCGATGAATTCAATTTAGCGTTTTAAAATTCCTATGTGATTCGTATTGTGCAATCTCATTGGAAGGAAAGGAAAGGGAGAAGGGATTATAAAAAAAGCTAGCTCTCTGCTCCGGGGTCCCCCGGCGCGTGCAATCACAGCCCCCCTCAAGGGTGCTATTTTGCAGGCACGTCCGCTCGCTATTGGTCAGTGGCTGGTCAGATGGTACGGTTTCCCTCTGTCCCGCACTGGCACATAGCCACCCAGAACACCCCCCCCCCATCTAAAACCCAATCTCCGATAAACTACTAATAGCTAAACCACTTGGACTATAAAACACAACAAATCATAAACCACGCAAAAGAGCCGTACCCTCCCAATGAGTTCCTATTTTGTAAACTCAACTTTCCCAGTGACTCTGCCCGGAGGACAGGAGTCGTTCTTGGGACAGATACCGTTATATTCCTCCGGATACACAGACCCTTTACGACACTATCCCGGTGCTGCTTATGGAGGTTCCAGTGTCCAAGAGAAGGCGTACCCAGCCTCCTTTTACCAACAAGCGAACGGTGCCTACGGCAGGGCAACCGCCGCCGGTCCCTGCGATTATGCGACAGCAAGCTTCTACAGGGAAAAGGACCCTGCCTGCGCCCTCACCAGCATAGAGGAACACTCGTTCGTGCTCAGTCAGGATCATCGCAAGACAGACTGCACGGGATCGACGGGGAAAAGCATCTACTCTGAGGCCGACGACCAGAAGCCGTCAGCGCCGGTTTATCCTTGGATGCAACGGATGAATTCGTGTAACGGTGAGTTAATGTTGTCTTTTAACCTTTAATTTTTTTCCCATCGCTAATAAATACGGAGCAAGAGCGTACTATACGTGACTTACAGCTTCACTGTACAATGCCGGAAGCCCAATACAGTGTAAATACGCTCGTCTCCACCATAGTGTCACACTGAAAGCAAAGCCACTCCTGTAAAGTTCTGTGAAATCTCTCATATGTACTGTACTTGTTTTTGAGGGAGGACATTTGGAAATATGTTCGCCGCATGGCTTGTATCATTTAAATGGCTAGAGAAGCTTGTCTAATTATAAACAGAAGAGCTGCTGAATCACCGCATGTCTTATTACAAAATTATTGTTGTTGTTTTGACACATCTGTTGGTGTTTGCACCTTCTTGTGATACAATGGCAAGTACATGGCAGTATAAATACACGAAAGAATTTATGATTGGACTATGCAATAGTTCTTGAAACAGAGAAGGGACAATAGAAGTGTGCAATACACGGTGCATTTTCTGTAACTTGATTTTATTCGCTGCCTATTACAAGCCATGTCCGTTTACAGTAGTTACACATTTAAATTTCAGCAGCATGAACATCTATGGAAATCTTTGTACACGTACACGTTTCAGTCAAAAATACAACTTTGACAAGTGCTTAAACTATTACTGGACGCGTTGCATCTATGTTCAGATATAAAGTTTGATATGAAGCACACAAATAGACCCGTATCTTTTGTTTATATCGGTCACGAAAAAAAAGGAGAATCACATTTCCTCAGCTTCCTCCCCCTCATTGCAAAAAAACAGTTTTTAGACCTATCACTGTATCTGCACATAGGTTTAGATGAGGACAAAATATGCAAAATAAAAATCAACATAATAAACATATTTAAATGTGTTAAAAATGCAGGACAGCAAAACATGTGCTATGCTGTGGACTGTAATTTAGGTGCATAAATTTCGCACTGACTTCAGAGTATCTTGTCATTATGTCACCCTTCTCCGGACGCATTTGTCATTGTAAAAAACACGCTCTCTGTGTTAATGTTTGACTTTTCTCTTTTATCCCATCGACAGGGACCTTCGGTAACGCTGGTCGACGGGGTCGTCAGACGTACACTCGCTACCAGACGTTAGAATTGGAGAAAGAGTTCCACTTTAACAGGTATCTGACCCGAAGACGCCGCATTGAGATTGCGCACGCACTGTGCCTGACAGAACGTCAGATAAAGATTTGGTTCCAAAACCGGCGAATGAAATGGAAAAAAGAGAACAAATTGATCAACTGTTCACAAACCAGTGGCGAAGAGGAGGAGGAGAAGAGGACAGAATGAAATTTTAAACGATAAAATTCCCCCCACCAAAAGAAAACTATGGCATAGAGGGCACCAGACACCACTCTCTAATAACACAAATGAAGACTTTTCATCATGTTAGCAACTGTAGCATTCCTGTTAACTCAATGTAATTTCTTTTGTGATTTCTTTCCCTTTTTTTACATGACGTTTAACACATGTGGTTTTGTGCGCTCTTACTCAATTTAGATTTGCTCTTATGACTGAAATGTCCATGTTGAACGAAGCTATTTGAAATATCTGTCATATTCGTGTTTATATTTAAGCTGTGTAAAAATAAAAATAAATTCCCATTGTACGGAAAACCTTTTTGCCATCTTTCATTTATTCGTAAGTTAAATTTTCAGACAAGACAGAATTTATTTAGTCTGGGTGAAATACGGGCTGGAGCAGATGTAGAGTCAAGAAAAAAAGAGTAGGAACACACAGCAGTCTAATATATAGGCTATCTATGTATCTATCTATCTATGTAACTACCTATCTATCTATCTATCTATCTATCTATCTATCTATCTATCTATCTATCTATCTATCTATCTATCTATCTATCTATATAGTTTGTTATTGAAGCCTTCAATAAAACAAACGAAATTCCGCCTGTCATGCTATATTTGATGACAGCCGATCATATGAAATGACGGATCCTCATTGCGGTATAACACCTGTATGCTTTCCCTGTGTTCTTTTTATTTTTGTCAAGAAAACTAGTTTAAACAAATTCACGGTTGACCCATAGGTGATGTAAAGCACCCAATAAAACACAGGCTTTACCGAAACTTTAGAAGGGCAACAAGCATGCATTGCCTACTGCTGCGTAAATGTGACATATATGACATTTCAGTACCTGCAGGAAAATATGTAAATATATGACACATTTACTATTGTGCATATGATATTTTTGTACAAACAGTGGTCACGTGTTTTCCCGATTTCATGAAACGGGTACAAAGCCCAAAAACTCTTCATTTAGTGATTTGGTTTCCCTTTTTGTACAACTAAAAGGCCGAACGTTGCCCACTTGGTTCCAAAATACTTCATACAAAGTGAGAGGTGAAAAGGTTCAGCAGGTTTTAATAGATAACCAAAAGAGAAAGCTGACCTGTCGGCGCTGGTCACTCACCCTGAGAGACTCTACAGCCTGGAGGGCTAAGCGACAATAACCCAAATTTCTCAAGTGGAGGTTTCTAATTGCGTCAACAAAATTCAACCCAAAATCAGACACATAATTTACATAATAAAAAAAAATAATGCAAATGTTTTCTACAAACCTGACTATATGCATCTAGACATGAATATTTGATATTCATGAGCGCAGTGGGTGAACTTCACGCTTCTTCGCAGCCTAGAATGTTGTAAATCTGTAACTAATTGTTAAATTCTGCTCTTTTCCTGGAATTAAATATTGCAAAAAAATATAAAAGTTAATATTGTTCTGAGGTATTTCAGCGGATCTTTCCGGGTTTAACATGACCAAACGTCTGTGGAAGTTTAGTACAGTTTTACATTATGCACATACATGAAATAGCAATTGGTATTTTGTCAACAAACCATATATCATCTAGGAACATAAATCACGATCTCGCATTCCTTATGTTGTCCGTACAGTGTGCGAATAGGAACTCATCTTTGGAACACATCTACTAGAAAGCCAGATTGCTTTATAGGCTTGAAAAAATTCATCTACGGTAAGACCAACGATGGGATACACTGGAATTTAGCAATTTGTTTTAATTATGTATTTTTAATATCGCATATTATAAATTCATAATGAAGTTAATGTTATCATCAGTGCTTATTTATTTTAATCATTATTATAACATTTTAAATTTCTACCAGAGTAGGCTTTCACACCATACAACTAAAATTTTATTATATTTTTAAAATGCTTATATACATATATACTTATATCCAGAATGATGTGACAGTTAACCTTAATATAAGCATATTAAGTACGCATTATAGATTATGGGAAATTTTTGTATGCGTAAAGGGTTAATAACTACACCAAAGTTTATTAATATCACAACAAACTACTACGAAAATCCATTTTATTGCCATTTAAAAGAGAAATAAGTAGCGTTGAGCGCTCAAAATATCTTCCCAGCATGCAATAAATTTCATTCCCAGTAGGTGACGCTGTCCGCTCACATGCAGCAAATCCCTGCAAAGGGAGGTACACGTTGACTCGAGTCTAACGACTCCCCGTCTCGTCATCATTTGTAACCATAGAGCATGAATTACCTCTTGAAGTCATCAGTGAGAATTTACGACTGGTCAACAAAAGCACGTGATTCTCAAACGCACCCCCACCCCCATATTTGGCCGCATACATAGCAAAAACGAAGTACAGTGCATTGCTATAATTCATTAATACATCATAAATCGTGAAGCACAGCGTTATAACGACCAAGATCTACAAATCAAGCCCTCTAAAACAACCTAAATGAGCTCTTACTTTGTAAACTCGTTCTCAGGGCGCTACCCAAATGGCCCTGACTATCAGTTACTAAATTATGGAACTAGCAGCAGCGCTATGAACGCCTCGTACAGGGACTCCGGCACCATGCATTCAGGCTCTTACGGCTACAACTACAATGGAATGGACCTAAGCGTCAATCGTTCAACCAGCACTGGCCACTTTGGGGCGGTTGGGGACAACTCCCGGGTCTTCCAGTCTCCAGCCCCGGAGACGCGATTCCGGCAGCCGTCAAGCTGCTCGCTCGCGTCTCCGGAGCCGCTGCCTTGTTCCAACAGCGAAAGCCTTGGACCCAAAGGCTCTTCGCCCCCTTCCGACCAAAGCACCACCACTGCGGGTAATAATCTCACCAACAACACACATTTCACAGAAATCGACGAAGCCAGCGTTTCTTCTGAGACCGAGGAGGCGTCTCACAGAGCGAACAACTCTGCACCTCGGACACAACAGAAGCAAGAGAGCACGGCAACCTCCACTACCTCGGCGACGTCCGATGGCCAAGCTCCCCAAATATTCCCTTGGATGAGGAAACTACATATTAGCCATGGTACACATGTATTATGTTTACGTCTCTTTGTTTTGTTAGCAAATGCGTATTGTGTTCAGTTCAGTGTTTAATTCAGTGTGGCGTGAGTAACAGACTTTATTTTAGATTTCCGTGAAAGTGCCATAAATCTATCAAGTGTGGAGCCTCGCAAACTGTAGAGGAGAGAATGGGAGCGGGGTGGAAGAGAGGGCAGCGAGGCAGGAAGGTTTACAAGTTGTTGTTTCTGTGAAAAGTTCAGCTTTATGGTGTGTGGGAATGTGATTAGTTTAGTGTTGGAGGACCGCTAATAAAACGGAGAGAAATAACACGGGATGAAATGCGACGATAGTGGGATGTATAAACAAGCAGCGGGGGGAAAAGTGATTATATAATAACTATGAATATTTGAGGCTGCATTGGATGTATACAATATTAGGGTTTTAAGTAGTAAAACGAAACAAAAACAAACGCCATGAGCCAAAAGCGAAGCGCTGTGCACTGTACCATTTGGTGATTTCCCTGTACGCATTCAGTTGTAAATCGTGTCACTCATGTGTATCTATGGCAAAAAGTTGTTGGAAACTGTTGTTGAAATGATGTGCAGGTCAATTTTCGCTAATCTTTATTCCCCTTTGCGTTTTGTCCACATTATTCAGATATGACTGGACCAGACGGCAAAAGGGCCCGAACTGCATATACCCGCTATCAGACGCTAGAGCTGGAAAAAGAGTTCCATTTCAATAGATACCTCACCCGAAGGAGGAGGATAGAGATAGCCCACGCTCTATGCCTCTCAGAGCGTCAAATTAAGATATGGTTCCAAAACCGGCGGATGAAATGGAAAAAGGACAATAAACTGAAGAGCATGAGTCTGGCTACCGCTGGTAGCGCTTTCCAGCCATAGTTGTATCCCAAGTCCTACTACGTGGTGTGCAAAAGAAAATGACGAGGAAAACGAGATGAAAAATAGGTCTCAAAACATTACTTACAAAGTACTGTACATCGCGGCACCTTTTGGCATGTTATGGATGTTTTAGGCATTTTAAAATTCTACTGTGGTACTGCTATAATGAAGCGAAAATTAGTGTTCATATGTTGTTCTTTTTAATACTATGGTGACTATAATTTTGGCAAGTAAATAAAACTGAAGGGGAAAGAAGCTATCAATATACCGCCTGTTGTTCTTGTTATGAATATTGTTTATGTGTAAAGTGCTATGTTAATGCTTTCTTGAGAGTTAGCATGTGAGCTCTTAAATGTTATAACTTATTTACCTATACGTGTATACCTTTTGAGTTTACAGCTTAGAAACGAATCTGCCCTTGTATGAAGTGAAGCTCTAGTTTAGTGGTGACTGCAGTAAAATTTAGCAGAAGCCTCTGTATGTTTCATGGTCCTCTGTTTAATCATTGTCTAAATAATCACATTCGATTTGTCATCCTCTATTATTTTTGAGAGAGAAAAAAAGGAAATGTGTAAATAGTCCTCGCTAGATTCTTGTACCCGTTCATACGTGTGTATAGTTGTATTCCAAATATGTAATTGTATATTACTGGATCATGTTTATGTTCCAAAAAGGATGTACATATTGAACATTTTTATTGTGATCAGTTGGCTATTTGTAGTAGGCAGAATGAACGGCAAACGTGTGGAAAACGAAAAAAAAAAGCAATGTCATGTTGAACTGCCTGTTAGCATTTTGCCAAAAAAAGCTTTTGTATTTGTTTGTAGTTTAACTTGGAGTAAAAAATAAAGTTCCTCATATTCAAATCTAATACATATCTTGACAGTTCTTCAATTTACGCACAATCAAGACAACTAATTCTTGTCAGTGATTGACAGGTATCGATTACACACTCATAATATTCCCTGAAACTCAAATATCTGTACGGTCCTTTAATTTACTGAGAAACGTTTTGCTACGCCACAATGCAGATCCGTGAACTGTATATTGACAGTTCACACACAACTTGGACAGTATTAGAAAACGCTAAACCGCACTTCATATTAAGCGAAAACACACTTTAGGAGAAATATTCACCAAAACCTGGCGTATACATAAGTTAAGAGGTTTCTATTGTACAACTACTTTAACAACACACATTTTCCAGAATGTTTCTATAATTTACAATCGCTCTACTATGTATAACACTATTATACAGCACTAGTAAACAAGCACTGAGCCTTTAAACTTACCATGCGTGCCAAACTCTTCTCTACCTCTAAGTTTTGAGAGCCGGCTGGAGGTCCCCGCAGTGTACCAACGGCCACTTGCCTTTTGTAATTTTGCTTTTCCCTTTGCCCAAACTATACAAAAAGTAGCTATGACATTTACATGTCAAACGGATGAGCGTTTTATCTTGAAGTTAGATCGTAAAAATCGCCCAGGCCACAGATAGATACCCCTTACTGGCTCTCAAAAGTCACGTGGGGTCCATAAAGTTAGTTTTATGGTTTTGGGGAGTTGACAATGTACTATATATTTCACATTCTAGAATGCAAGTGACGGTTTAACTGCTTCGAGGGGATTCTAAAGGGTCAGTTGTGAGAGGAAGAGCGTACCAGTAGGCCACTACAGTGCCAGTGTCTAGTCAGTGCAATGTCTCTCCGGTTCTACTCATTTGGAGGCGGAAATATGGATAGTGGACCGTGCACATTCAAAGTAAGTTCAATTTAAGGCTGCATTGGCCGGTGATTTGATCTAGGAAGATGTGGGAAGGAAAGGAGGGGTACGTCTCAAGTATAAGTGTCAATCATTTTGCTGAAGAGGTCCTAGGAAATGAGATCTGTGCGTTAGGTGTCATGTACATTACTAATAGAATTAGTATTATTAACTTTGCTTGGTATTGCAATTGTCATACAAGTTTTGGCTTTTTCATATATATTTATATTATGCATAAATAATATGTAAATGTAATATGTAAATATTGGATTTACGTTTTAATTAACCTTTCTCCTTGTACTACTGTTTTTTCCCCTGAAAAGTCTTTACTTGTGACATTTTTTTTTATTTTGTAAGTGTACATTAGGACGAATCAAATTTATGAAATAGTTGTAAACCTTCGCCCTGGACCTCTCTCTCTTACACACACACACACACACACACACACACACACACTCACACACACACACACCGACAACAATATGACAATATGCCTCCCTAAGGTTCTACAAGTAAAGCTTTGTTCCTTCCCCGCCCCTGTATTTTTCAGGGAGGAAGCGAGTAAGGAACACATAGTTGTTGTACAACTGGAGCAAAGTATTTGGTTAGACTATGAACTAACTATGTTTATCATAGACAAATAGCTAAGATAATGTAGAGACTCCTACAGTATAATTATACTTTCTGAATAAATATTTTTTGATTTTTCTGTCAGAGCACTTTAGTCGCCTCGTTCGAGTTCAACTCAAGTATACAGTTTAAGTCTGTATATAATTATATTACACTCAAGGCAGCGCGATTGACCTTTTGCTTTTTTTATTCGTAGAAAGAGAGAAATCAAGACTATACTGCTGCTATTAATTGTTATGTCTTGTTAATCCAACCAAAGTTCACCGTGACAGCAGTAACTTTAGGATTATAAAGATAACGCAAAAATCAGTATGATTTTTAAAATATGCTCCGCATATTCCTCGACAACAGTTATAGGCTAATTAATATTATTTAATCATCTAAATTCTTCAATGGATAATAACACTAAAATATTTTAACTACTAAAAATACCCATAAACATTTAAAACGCATGTAAGTTCATTACAAACGGCACTGAAAAAAATAAATGTATGTAAATGTAATACCATACGTTGGACAGTATGTCTTTTAGTTATTTGCCAGAACTTAACCATTATTAGAAAACACATTGTAAATTACACAAAAAGCAAATACTTTTGCTTATTTTGCTTATCAAAAACGTGTTGGCTTCTTTCCGGCTCCTCTGCATTAAACATCAACATTACCTCCAAAATAATAAATGTTAAGCTTTCAGGGTGTTTTACAGCCTACTTTCAATGAGTGTTACAGATTTTATAGCCCTCCATTTGGCATTTCTGTGTGTGAGAAAGAGAGAGAAGGAGGGAAAGGGAGAGAGCGAGAGAGAGAGAGAGAGAGAGAGAGAGCGCACACAAGAGAGAGTTAAGGAGAGTTTGTGTGTGGGTATGTCCGAGCAACGGAGTTAGGAAGTTTCAGGCCGTAAACAGGAAGGCGAAATTGTGGTCGTGAGCATGAGTCTAGGGCTACCGTTTAATTTTTCATCAGCTTCCTTTTTAATGATACGAGTGGGGAGGGCCTGCAAGCAAAAATGCGCCCATTCCTCCAGAAAATCATTTAAAAAAGACAAGCGTCTACAACCACACTCGAGGTCAACTACAATCATAAAGGCCATACTTACAGCATACAATGTAAATATAACACAATGCAAAAAGAGGGATAGCAATATCCCTTGAGTGTTTATATGTGCTGTGAGTCACTAAGGCGACTGGGCGTTAATTCAAGGTGTGTTTGTGCGTCAGAGAAATATTTGCAGGGTGTGTGTGATGCGTTTTGACACAAACTCAGGGGATCAAAGACTACAAACTCTATGAATGTGGTTTTAAAGGTTAGCCCAAAGACATACAGGACTATTTGGTATTACAATATTTTTATTGAAGCAACGAATTATTTATCGGGATATTTCACTATAAAGTTTCCAGCATTCTCTGTCCATTGAGCATCTGGTACTAAAAATCAATTTCTATGATTTCTATAAGCCCATAACACGAGGATGCAGCAATTTCGAACGTTTAAATAGCAATTTTAAGACTAATGCGTTTTGCATATTGATAGGGGCAATCTGCGAGCATATCTCATCCATAATGCATAGGGACGGGATCATCCAGGGGTCAGCAGACGGGCGCTGCTGCGAGGGCGCAAGCGCGAAACAATACAGCGAGTGCATAAAGCAAAATTATGTGATGCTTGTCCTAAAAAAGGGGGTCTTGATTAAGAATTTTTATGCCATTGTTTTCTTTTTATTTTAACATCTGTATTCAATCTCTCATTAGCAAACCAAGGCAACAAACAAAACATTTAAACAACAAATAAACGTTTAAAGTGTAAAGTGTTTTCTGTATGTGTTGTTGGCCTTTTGTCACATTCTATAGGAAATTACAGACAGGAAGAACAAGGGTGAAGAGGACTGATGATACGAGCAGCATTTGAACCAGCACGCCCGCCATATCTGGGCTAACCACTAAACCACGGCTTGATTATATCGGATTGTTCATATGACCTCGTTTAAGACCTATTAAAAATGGCCTTAATTAGATAATAGAAAAAACACAATTAAACAGAAAAAAATCTTCAAAATTTTTGACTGTTTAATAATTTAGTATAAAAAGTGTTAGCATTAATATAAGCGTTAATTTACGTGAACAATTCTTAGAGACTTGTGAGAGATAAGACTAAATAAATTGGTTAATTTTGTTCAAATGGTCGGACATGCAAGTTTACATATACATAACTCATTAATAACTAATTAAACAAATGTACATAACGAAGAACACAATTATAGTCTATCTTGTATGTCAATCTTAATATAAACGTCAAATGATAGGAAAAGAATTTGGATTAAACACTTAATCACAACTAAACAAAAATAATTTTCTCAAATTTAAACACAATACAAGGCAAATAAATATAATACAATAATAATAATACAATAATAATACAATTTATAGCAAATAAGTCAAATGATTTACTTCAATTATTATACATTTTATTAAAATTATCCGATAGGCATATAGCGAATATGTTATTTGTGAGTTATTCAATAAACCGTTTTCATAACTAAAATTACATATATTTTCTCCTCAAGACGTTCAGCTTGGGTTTGATATTTCTCAGATGTAGCTCTCCTTTGTCGCCAGCAGAGCCCGCTTTAGACCAAGATCACGATGCTGAGGATGCTGGCGTCTGCTTGTTGCCCTGTTCTAACAACTAAAGGCTTTGGAAACGTCTCGTATTACGCGATTTTAATTATCAACATAGAATACTACCGTAAATTCCGCCGACTATGTTTGTAGCTTTTTTCGTGGCCGGAAAAGTGCCAACTAATAGTGCTTGTCGGATTTAGCATTTTGCCAGTAGAAGCTTAGGCTACATTGTGAGCCAGGCAAAATGCTAAATCAGAAAGGCACAAGAGAGGCTCGTCCTCCCTTCTCTCTCTGTCTACGTTTAATCCAGAGGAGCAAGTGAAGGTGAACGTAGTCTCGCTAGAAATGGCGCGAGATTTGGCGGGGTCAAAAAGTTCAGGGGTCAAAAGTTTACGTAGTGCGTGACTCGGTCGTTGGCTGTCGACTCGCTGCGCTTGACCAATCGCTGGATGTCAATGGCAAAGTGGGAGAAGGAGAAAGAGGGGGAGTAAGGGGGTTCAGACTGTCTCTTTTGAAAAGATTAGAAAAATGATAGAAAGAGCAGAACTGAGGAGACCGACTTTGCAACAAAGCACGTTCCCGCGAAAGGGTGTGTTGGGGAGGAAAAAAGGACAATCGAATCTTGAGGTTTAGGGCCTGATGTTGCGAGTCTTTCATATATATATATATATATATATATATATATATATATATATATATATATATATATAATTTATCTAATTCAGGGATACATTTTATTGTATTTATTGCGTTCATGCATTTTGTGTCAAGGCGGCTTATTTATAGACAATTAAGGCCAGTCAAAGGCAAATAAAGCGTTTCTTTGTGAACTTTAGAAACGTGGCTTCTGAAAAATTAGTATTATGACAATCAGTTTTACCTGTTAAAATGCAACAGTATTGCTGCTCTTTTTTGACGTTGTTTTCGACAAAAAACACATTATTTCTTTGTTTATTCTGTACTTTATTTAATTTTTCAATGTTGTAAGTTCAGAGCAATTTAAGTGAGTTGCGCAAACCTTACATTTTTGTTTAACGTTATTATTCCTATTATATACACCTATGTTTATTTTAACTACAAATAAAACTTGCTTTAGGGTTTCTGACTAGCATATACATCATAATATTCACGTGAAAATGCAGCAGAATAATAAATATAAACTTAAATCTGTCAGAGAAATAACTAGCTGCGTGAGCCTGTGGATGCTGTTCAGCGGTGGCAAAAAAAAAAAATTTCTTAAAATTATCGTGAAAGAAATAAATTAGTTAAGAGACGTCACTTTATTCTTATATAGGAACTATTGTATTTCACATTTTAGTTTGTTGATTACATTCAGCAGGTTCGAAACGGAAGACCACCTGCGGTATTTTGTCTCCATGTTTAAAAAGTAAACACGTTGTTGTTCCTACCCACAACTCGAACAAACAAAGGAAATTTGCTTAAGAAGCACATTTCCCTTTCTCGGGAAACTCAAATTTAGTGTCATCATTTTATATCCCACCAATCATCATGAATAACTATAAAAAGAAAAGAAAAAAAACGAAATAAATATTATTCACGATAACAATAGCAATAAAACTATATATAATAATAATTTAAAACATCATATCGTTATTTACATATTGAGATTAGATCTAGTTTGGGTTTCATTTTTATGTGATAAATTAAATATTGATTTCAAAGGCGTGTTTGGAATATGTTAATGTTAAAAAAGTCCCGAGAAACTGGGCAACTGATAATTTGATCATGAATATTAATTTATTGGCACGAACATTTAGACTAATGGTGGTGACTCAGGATGATGTGATGCTGAACGACTTGGTATTCTGAGAAACAACGTACGTAAGTGGTGAATAATTATATTAGAAAACTCGTCCCATTTGGAGTTCAGCTAGAGTTCACCGAATTAATTTCCATTCCATCCTAACATGTGCCGTTGCTGGGCAGTGTTGTACCCTGCATTATACATTTATTTAGTGTTCACGTGGCGTTTCTAGAAAGAAAAAATATATTTGTATAGTTTTTTTCCGAATTAATAAATGTTACCCCTTAACATTTTTTATTTTGCTTGTCAACATCGATTATTATTAATACATTAAGATATATTTTATATATGCATACATTTTTATATCTTAAAGTGTTTATATAATTTACTTTTCAAAATGTGGCTCGTGTTTTTGTCAAGACAGTATTTGTCTTTTAACACAGACACCACAAATAGTTTTTAACAAAAAAAAAAAACAGATTATTGTGGTTAACGAAATGACTAACTTTTAACGTTTTGTAAATTGTATAGATATGAAACTGCACATTTAGAAGAGTGTCGCTCTAAGAATTTAGAATTTTAGATTCACATTGAACATCTCTTTTAGTGTTGTGAACACAATAACACAATCGCTCTATGGTTGAACTGATTTGTGGGTTATAAAGCCTTTTTCAATGACCCCCTTTCTCGAACCATTTTTCTTCAAAGTAATGACCTGGGCACAATTCAATATGAGCGAGCAAACTATGCATGCATTACTATAGAACTTTAGAGTGGGAGAGACCCGGAGAAGGGGTGAACAGGAGGTCAGCGCGTCTAACAAATATTAAAATGTACTGGGACTCGTGACACGCCTCGCTGTTTAACAAAGACTGCCAAAGTGCGAGATTAATATGAAAACTTGAGAGTCCACAACAAAATGCCTTATATCGCCCAATGGTATTGTAGAGCTCACAGCGGCTTGAGGATAACGTGCATTTTATTTTTAGTTGTTTTAGGACAGAGATGGCTGCGTTCTGTGGGGAAAGCCCCTTCTTGTTGCCAGCAAGATAAAGCGTCAAAACGGAAAATACAGCGCGATGACTCCTGCTGTCGAAATTGGTGGCTCGGTGTTTTTCTTATTTTTGCTTTTCTGAGCTCTTGAGTCGGGTTGAAGATTTTCTTGGATGGTCTAATGTCTGCCTGTCTGTTATCGTCGCGCGATGTTAAAGATGAGCTCGAGGGGACCCACGGAAATGAGAGGGAGTTGAGCACACAGAGGTATCACGGCGAGGTCACGGGCTAAACCTGTGGCTTTGGAGAAAGGAGTGAGGGGGGGTTTAGACGGAGGGACTCGCAGGAACGGTTGAAACGGAAAGAAAGGGTTTCGAGCGGCGACAATCCCCTGCAAAGACCGCGTACCGCAAAGGAGAGAAGATACGGGCGAGAGACTACGGAAATGTGAGGTGCGACGCTCAGAGTAAAAAAAGTAAGTAAAGAAAAAGGCGCTTCATTTGCATATCGCCGTACTCTCTTCTGCAGGTGTTTGCTTGGGCGGACCACGTGCTCGCGCGCACTGTGGCGAGAGTACGGGTCCCCCCTCCTATCATAACGGAGTTATGACTTTGAATTCGAGCCCCACGGAGTTGCACTGTTGCGTGTGTGGGTTTTATATGGTGAATATTTACCTTGGCTATAGTCTCTGAGCCGCGGCTTTGAATGCCTGTCGGTGTACACATTAACCCCATAATGAGGCAGATGGCTCGAGGTCCCTATGGCTTTTAGAAGGAGATGGCTCACGGGGGTGAAGGCGAGGTCGGGGACTTCAGGGGGTGAAAGGGTTAGAGTGGACACCAAGGCTGAACTTTCTCCTTAGCTGTTACAATAGATTTTCATCGCTAAAATGTGAAATAAGTTGTGTAGTTTACATGCGAGGTAAAAGCTGAGTCATTTAAGGGTTAAATTATTAGCGGTTTTCATAGTTTAAACTGGACATGAATGCTAATGTGCGTCAGTGCAAGAAGTTCGGCACAACTAATACCAAGCAGCAATAAAAATGAACTGAGAGAGAAGAAAAGAGTGAGGCAAGTTGAAAATGGCAGAGGCCCATTTGAAAAATTGCCAGAGCTTTGACTGCCAAACGCTAGGGGTGCTACAGATTTCTTTGATATGATACAATTTTTTATGCACATTCTAACTGCTCAGTGAATGGAAAATGGCTTTCCTTCGTTCTAGAATATTTCGATGCTATTCGATATTATTTGATACAATTATTAAAACATTCATTTCGAATATACACTGGAATCAAGTTAATAATCGTTTAATACTATGTTTTGCCTTTGTCGCTTAAACCGCAGCAGAACAAAGACTCAATACACCATAATAAGATGTGTAGATTAAGATTTGATATAGACATTTACTGAATCATTATTTGATTGCAGCTATCATATGAAAAAACGAAAGGGACAAATAAAAGTTGAAATATTTCTTTAAATAAGCTGTTTGGTATTGTTTTAGTGCTTGGCGGTAATTACGAAAATTATTATGATTTATTGTTACGGTTCTTGTTCATTTTTTATATATTTTTTTGCATATAGAGCAATGTTTTTTTTGTTGGCCACAATAACAATTTTGCGCTGTTTATACTCCAGCATTTTTCTTTTCGCTAAGCTATGAAATGTGGCAAACGAAATGTTGTACTGACGCTGCTCTAATAAATAAGCTAATGTCGACGATTTTAAATAGCAAGCACAGTATCGAAATATTAATCCGTTTTCGTTTTATATTTTTTTTTCACTTTCACAATATCCTCCGTTCTACTGATAGAATTAAATAAGGAAATCTTACCTTTTCTGCACATCTAAAAAAACATCCTGTAATTATCGGTGCATCTCCAAAACAAAGAGAAACTGCATAGAATAAATTAGAAGTTCTTTATTTCAGAGCGATTTTCATGAAATGATGAGCCGAGTGTTTGGGGAGAGAAACGCTTGTTTAAGGAGTCATAAAATGGTGCTTGGTGTCAGGGGGTTAAAGAACTATTGGTATTGTCCCATGTGCATATTTTATTGTTTTATACCCTCTCACCTCGCTATTTATTCGCCGTTTGACTAGTGTTTGCCGGCAGCAAACAGAGCTGACCTGCCATAAAACCCACATGTTTTATTCCAGTGGCTGCTTCAGCTTTCTTTGACCTTTATTGAGATCTGTCGCGGTCGCATTTACTTTCTGGCCTGTACGCGCATTGTGTGATAGAGTCACCCATTTTAAAATTCAAGACTGTCGTGAATAGATGTTATATTGTTGTATTAGCTTGTAATTTAAATTTTTTATTTTTTTTTTCCAGATTTTTAAATGTTTTTGTCAGAAAATTAGCACATTAGAGGACAAAGTTGTGCGCTTCGACTGTGCTGTGTATATATCGAAGAGACAAAGACTATGAGTTTCACGGTAGGAAAATGTTTCTGGGCCATAGATCGGGAAAAATAGAGTCAATTTTCCTCTCTTTAGCTGTGTGTTTAGCTGCTATCCAGGGGAGAAATGTACAAAAAAATGTTTACCACAAACCATTAGCAAAGTTTATAAAAGAAGCACCGATCCATTAAGTGGCGAGACAGATTGCTGATATCCTTGGAGGCAGACTGTTCCAGGTGCAACAACTTGACACTGGGAAGGCGCTGTCAAGGTGAGCAGGCTCTCTCAATACCTGTCAAGAAGATACCTGTCATCTATATATACCCTGTAGATCCGGATTTGTGTAAACAGACGCACAGTCACAAATTCGTATCTAGGGGAGTATGTAGTTGATGTATAGGCTACATTCAACTTCAACGGGCAAAGAAGATGAAAATTTAACTTTTGCTTTACCATTGTTATTTATATCACGACAGTTTGATAGTGAAATTGTAGCAGGAACGAAAGTTGTTTTTTTCTTAGCTACTACATTTTTTATGTGAATTGTGGTGTAGATTTAAAGGGCGTTCATGATGTCACGTATTTTGTGAGACTTAAAGAATTTGAAAGTTTGTTGAGATTTGCACTGATCAGTAATCATCTGAATGCCGTGTTTAAACATCACTATCAGTAAACAACGAGAAATATTTGCTGCTGGTGTTAATAGTGAATTGAGCACATAAATTACTATTCATTGTGTGTAGATTTGGCACAAAGGATAAACGCGCTGTTTGGAGAGGAATGACTGCAGACTACGTTTAAATGCAGAAGGTCTCCTTTGTGATTTAAGAGGCTTTGTAACCTGAATTAGTTGATGAATTTTCTATCGATCTTAAACAAGCCCAGATTCATCTCTGACACGCTGCTCACGCCACGACCATTCTCTCACCGTTATTAGCGAGTGCATTTAAGACCTTGGCCAAGGCGATTTCCTTGCATCACTTTCCCCTGGTACCGCGTTTCATGAACACTAGCCAAAATTTAGCAGTATTTCAGTTCCCCAAATCTGAACAGTTCTTTATAGAGGTGTAGTTATGTTCTCAGTGTGCAGATGTACTGAGGGGGACTGGGGGCGTGACTTTCTGGTAGAATCCAGCATGCCTTTTTGCTGTGTCTGCTTTCGCTTGTTATTGTTTTGATTCACTCACTATCTCATCAAGAGCACGGCAACGTATGAGAAAGTATGCAGTTTTGGACTATTCCGAAATGTGAGTTGATGAGCGCGATCTAAACTGACTAATCCCATTTCCTTATCCGGGAATCGCAAAGATCCACGCCATTGGCTGACGATGTCACATGGACCCTTAACTTTGTTCACTTGACAGAAAGTAGGAGGGTTCTACGAAACAGGAAAACGAGTAAAGGGATACATATAAATTTTAGTATATTTTGTGTGCAATTCAAAGAAATTAATGGCCATGAGTTCCTATTTGATCAACTCCAACTATGTGGACCCTAAGTTTCCACCCTGCGAGGAATATTCCCAGAGCGACTACCTACCCAGTCACTCTCCGGACTACTACAGCGCCCAGAGGCAAGACCCCTCGTTCCAGCATGAGCCGATCTACCACCAGCGGTCGGGCTGCGCCGACCCTCCCTACTCATCGTGCCAGGGTCCGGGGCAGCCTGCCGCTGTTATCTCTCCACGAGGTCACGTTCTACCCACAACCGCACTCTCAACCCCTCTCCCTGAACCAAGCCATCACTGCGACTCGGTAACTCCAAGCCCTCCGCCTGCCTGCGGTCAGACTCCTACTAGCCAAAACACTTCAACGGTCACCTCAAGAAAAGACCCCGTGGTATACCCCTGGATGAAAAAAGTCCACGTAAACATCGGTAAGTGCAGCTAAACTTCTCTTACTAGTACGCTTCCGTGCGCAGACAGCTCAGCCACTTTAGAAAGCCTAATGTCCGGCGTTAAATCTATTGCTCCCCTTATGAAGTTGCCCTTGGTCGAGATTTACGATCGTCTGTTTGCAGGGCAATATAATTACACCCTCCATAAATTTTTATTGCACTCCTTCTTTAAGCTCTTTCGGCGTCTATGCAACTTTCTCGTTCTAATTTCTTCCCGAGAAGAGGTTTATGAGTTCTCATGTAATCCATAAGTTAAGTTTTATGTTGTAGTAATTTGATTTTAAGTGAATGGACGGAATAATGTGTTCTTTACACTGCCTCTTCGCAATTGTTAGTTTAAAAAAAACTTATGGTAGCTAAAATATTCAAAGTTATGAGGACGATAATAAAACATTAATGGTAATACAAACAGTCGGACTCTTTTATGAACTATTATTCCGCGATAATTAGTGCATGTACTCATGGAGCTGCCATGGTGTGCGCTGTAAAGAGGGCAAACGCAATGTTTGCAAAATCACGGGTTAACATTAGTCGCTCATAGCCAACTATAGATTATGCTATTCCCTTGTAGAGCTATTGCTGAATATGTATTTTTTTTAAAGGATTCCTTATGCAAAAATGCAAAATCCTTATTGTTGTATCTTGTGCTGCCATTATTGACTTATTTTGAGCCATAAAGTCTGGAAATTAATATCACTGTCCCGACCCTTACGCAGTTGCTTTTCCATAAATGTAATACAATGACCACTTTTTTGTTTCTGTTTACTATTTTGCATAATAAAATCACTTCGTACATTTGCAAATACGACAGGATTTTAGTCGTTTTAAAAATTATATTACACTATATTATTGTAGTGTGTGTGTGTGTGTGTGTGAGAGAGTGTGATTGTTCATGAATTGGTGTTGTACATATCTATGTACATGTGAGAGTGTATGGGGCTGTGTGTGCGCGAGTGTTATACTTTTTTGTAACGTGTCGCTCTCTGTATCCCAACAGTGAGCCCGAACTATTCAGGGGGTGAACCAAAGCGCTCACGCACAGCGTACACGCGGCAGCAAGTCCTGGAATTGGAGAAAGAGTTCCATTACAACCGCTATCTGACCCGCAGACGGAGGGTGGAGATTGCCCATACACTATGCCTATCCGAACGACAGATTAAGATATGGTTTCAGAACCGGCGCATGAAGTGGAAGAAGGACCATAAGCTTCCCAACACCAAAATACGCAGCAATTCTGCCAACACTAATTCAAGCGGCGGCCCGACATTGGGCAGCAATCAGAACCGAGCTAGTGGACCTCCGCCAAGTCTATAGCCCTCCACTGTTGCCCAAAACACGTACAATTATAAAATCTAATTTTATGGAGTGTAGAACGTGGATTTTACCCGCGTTATGTCTCCTTATTCTCCCCTGCACTCTAATTACAGGGATAAAACACAAGGAAGATGTGGGGGGAAGGAGCAAAGAAAATGTTCATCTTTTAAACACTAAAAATGGGTGAAGAGACTGAAGACTCGAACTCAAATGCTACTATAGATGGGATGCCTTCCCAGTCTGGTTCCCATTTTTATCCCGCACGCCTTTCCTGCTCACTCGCCCCTTCCATAAGCACAGAAGGCGGCAGATAGTTTTCAGATTGGGTGAAGATGGATCCGTGTTTCATCTTTAATCACGCCAAACTCGGCCCCATTTGTCATGTTTACTCTGTGGTACAAAGGATGAACCGTAGGCCTGCCCATTACCTCGACGTCTAGCGTTGTGCTTAATAAATGAGTCGCTCTGTTTTGTCAAGAAGCCTTTTCTAACTCCCTTTATTCTCCTGGCTTAAAAATAACTAGCCGAGTGTTTTTCAACTGATATGAAGTTTTGTATTTTGTAGCAATTAGGTTATTTTGCATTTGCTTTTTGCATCTCGAATGCAATGCCAATGGGACTGAGGGTTATTGTGCGTGTGGTCCATTTGTCGCTCATTACAAATACAGGGACTTGTTTCACTCGCCTGTTTTAGCATTTCAGTTTAAGAACAGCAAATTACTAATTAGTTGTTAGTCATATTAAATATAATATAAAGGTTCAATGAAGCTGGATGGCTAGATATGTATAACCAAAACCGGTACAACGCAAAGCATTTTAATGAGAGCACTGCTAAGTACTATTTAAATTACCTCAATTGTATTTTTTTGTCTAGTTTTATGAAGTGATCAGATTAAGTTCTTTTGACTTAATGGCAAATATCTGCAATAGCTAATCTCAGCATTTGTTTGTAAGTTGAAATGAAATTTAAGTTAAGTGTGGCCAGGGTTGTATAGAGAAAAGGTGCGTATATTGCATGAGTAAATACATCATATTTTTCTTTATTTTTTTTTATGTCACTACCACCCTCGTTTTGTTTTATGGTACATAGACATGCGCACATACCACACTTTCTTTCTTTCTTTCTTTCTTTCTCTTTCTTTCTTTCTTTCTTACTTTTTAATTTTACATTTTATTATATATTTTTTTACATTCCAAAGATCAGTTTTCTCGCTGATGAATTGTAAATTTCCCCTTTTACATGTTTGTATTTTGTCTTCTTTCTGCTTGTACCTTTCACTGTTTACCTTTGTTACATGTAAATAGCCCTAGAAATTTAATAAATGGCGGAAAAGTATAATCTTTCTCCCTGTGTCATGTCTTCTTGTGTATTTTAAAGCCAGATATGCTCATTTTAAATGCATATTTCTTATATAGGTGGGTACAATCGTCCATTGTGTTTTGCTAAAAAACAAAATTTAATTGTATTTGGCTTGCCACTGTGCATTTTCGTTAGCCTTGTAGCACTCGCCTGTCTTGAAGATCACTGCATATCTCTCTGGTGATTTATATCGCTGCATTGCGAGTAATCCTGGTACATTACGCCTTGTAATCTTATTCTAAATCACAAAACCCTTCCTTTCTGTCTCGCCTCTCCTTAATTTAACGGTGCACAAACCCTCTGCTCAACGACGCCGTGAATGCGCCTAAAAATATGGATCCATGTTAGAAAAAAAGCAGAAGTTAAATAGTTTCTCGGCTCGTGGGCTTTTAATGCTTTAATGAGTGTAATTCTTGCACAACAGTTTCGCGACTGTTTGCCAGCGCAAGCTGTGTGTTTTTTATATTACAAAGGAGCGGGTCGGTGCCATAGCTCAAACCCTGACAACCAAATAGATAATCAAGAAGACAAATGGCTTCTTTTGGAAGGCGCAGCCCTTGTATTAATTTTCATTTTCTTTTCTCAGAGCAGGTATTGAAAATATAGAGCCGGAGAAAATAACATTCCGTTTGCTGGCGTTGAACTTTACACAAAAGTATGGCCTTAAATTGGTCTGCTAGCATTCCGTGGCACCGTGAAGATTTTCTATTACTTGCTTGTTGATATCAGAGAGGCCTTTTCGCCACACAGCCCACTGAAGCCATTTGTCTGTTTTCTCCCTTTTATTTATGAAAAATGCTGTCTGGACATAACGTCAAACACTTCAGAAAGTAAAAATGAGGGGCAGTAAAACCCTATCAGGTCCACTCTAGTTAAAATTGTTAAGTGTGCAAAATTTTCTGCAATTTATTGAAAGCTAATAGAGTGGCACAAATATTTAGCACAGCTATAAATAAACCTTATATAGATTATCTGCATACACCCATTTTGTGATTTAGACCCAAATCTTACTTCCAGTGTGAGATGTATTTTTAAACGTGTCTCTCTTCCAAAAGTCCTCTAGAATTTAAATGGATGCATTTGCGTGTGGCATCTGTATAGACCTTGGAATGCTATTGTTGTCACACATATTTTATTTATTTTTTTTTAGAAAAAAAAACAAAACCTTTCTGCCACATTGATTTGAATAGGAGTGAACAGATTTCTTTTGAGGGCCTCAAAAGTTCACCGCTATTATTTGCAGACAGAAGCCTAAAGAAAAATGTGAGAATTATACAGAAAAATCATTAATCACCGCTTCTCTTTAAACAAGTCTTCTCTCCTATTGTCATTCGGCAGCACAACTGCTCGGACCTTCTGCTAGGAGGGGAGTGAAATCTTGAAGGGCACTTGAAGACATCCCCCCTCCCTCCTCTACCATCTTCTATTCACCAAGTCATGCCACAAGAAAACTTTTTTGGCGAGGGATGTCCCATGAAGAATCTCTTGAAAATGTTAGCGAGAGTGAGAATCGTCTCAGGACGAGAGATGGCAGCGTTCAAGGTACAGTACTTTTGTTTTATTTGAGTTTTATTGCTTTATGGCCTTCTCACAGTTGGGTAGCAGAGGCACATTTGTCGTGTTGTGCCACGGATGGATTTTATGGCTGCTTTGACAGAAAGGGTAACGTTTGGGAACCGGCTGTCGTGTGTTTGTGATAGGTGTGTACCATCACAACTAAAGTGGTAGCATGTTTTCCTTTTCGCTTTTGAGCAACACATCTGTGGAAATGTTAGATGGTGTATTTGTGGGTGTTGGTCCTGAAGTGGTATTGAGAGAAAAAAAAAATCGAATGTGCACGTCAGCGTCTGTTTGTCCAATTTGTCCGTTCCTCTGCGCGTGAACGCGCATCTGTCTCCCATCAACACTGTGAATATGCATGAGTTGCAGTGCGCCATACATATATATTTATATACATACATGGGAGCAATATCTGCATATGCAATATGTAAGACATCTCCCAGCTGCGAATATGACACGTTGCTCTAATGGCTGCTGTTAATGCCACTTTATTTCTTTTGCATATAATATTATTTGTGTGAGCGTGAGTATGTGTTCTCCATCTTAAAACGCTTTTTATTCCATCAGAGAGCTTGGGTGGCCACAGGTGCAAAGCGGCCGATCTCGAGAATAAATTATTCGATGCTCTGTTGGTCAGACAGGAATGAAAAGCACCAAAGAGAATGTCTCGTGAGCAACTATTTGCCTAAAACAAACGATTTGTAGCAAATTGCTTCAATTGCATGTTGTGTGCTTAGATGAGCACGAATGCTCTGATACGGGCTCACCGCCATTTAACCCCTGCAAATCAATCTCTTGTGCGTATTGGAGAAAAGGCCAGTGGTTCTGGTTTACGGCTTTCGCCTCCCGCTGCGGACCTGTGTGGCATGAAGCGTGGCAAAAAGGACAAAAATATAGAAACCGATATTGAGGGAAGCTGAGGGATGACAGAAAAAAAATCGATTCTTACAGCAGGCAGGCAGGCAGAATGGCAGCAATGGGTTCAACTAGAGGACACGTTTTTCTGACCGATTAGGTCTGTTGCGAAGGCTCAGACTGACCCTTCTGAAACCCTTGACCCGGCGCGGACAGGACAGCGCTACGTGTTACATGGTCAACAAAGCCCTAGGGCGAGTTTGTCATAACAGCGCGGCCGGGGCACTGTAACCCGAGGGCACCGTGCTATCTCTTCCCTCAGACAGTCTAGTAAACTATCGGGGGCCCTTAAAACAACAGCAGTCGTGGCCTTGCAAAGACCCATCCTTAAACATCTCTCCCGTCTTATGGTTTGAACCACTTGAGAAAGGCCCGAATAGTCACCATGCGTGTCAAGACCTGCAGAATACACACGGCGAGATTACTTTACGATTTCCTTTATATGTATTTCAGTAGCTGCAACACTGTGAGGGAGGCCATGAGGGCCTTCCGCTCCAGAAATATGACGGCTATTTTGTGTGACAACGCCTCGCATTGTATCATGTAAGCCCCCTCCTTCTCGCTCTCCTTGTTCTGGTCTCCAACTCCCTCCTTCAAGGTTTGCTGGAAAGCTCGCCGCTTGGCCTTGTAACGCTGATGTGATGGTGTGGTGCCTGTTTTAGCTCACGCCGCTAATTGCGAAACAAATAGCCCTCGCGCATTGCTGAATTATTATTGTGAAAAGCCGCGGAGCGGAGGTCAGCACCGCATAGTCACAGAGATATATGGCCCGCGCGCGCCAGCTTTGTGGGCCTGGGCTGAGAGCCTGTGTGTGCGTGTGCGCGCGCGTTTGTGTGTGTGTGTGTGTGTATGTGTGTGTGTTTTAAAGAGACACATATTAAGTAAGGCAAATCACCATTGTTAACACTGCCAGCAAAACGCAACCCCTCCCTTTTCTACCGCATTACTAATCTACTATTTCATCAATATTACTCTAATATTACCCAGCTCTATCTACACATGGCCTACTACAACTATTTAGTAAATATGTGTTTAATCTCTTGTTTTGAAAAATGCAGATTATGCGCGCATTTATTTCTTTAACTCTCCGTATCTCTCCAACTGGGCTCCTCTTCATTCGATATTAATATTTAACTAACTGAATGGTTGCTGCGATACAGATTCCATTATTTCATGAGATAGCGAAGAGTAATGAGTTAGCTCACTAAAGAGGAATATTCAGGTGCTTTATTTGTTACTCCTGGCTTCTGAAAACGTGACTTCTCATTTAATGTGTTAATTATAACAGCTCGCGATTCCTACAATTGACAGGTATAATTATTAAATTCGCTTATAGCACGTGAATATATAAACAATATATATATATATATATTGTTTATGTATATTATATTTATTATATATATAAACGTATATATTTGTTATTGATAATAATAATAATAAGAAGAAGAAGAATAACAACAACACTACGTTTATATCGGTTAATCCAAATTCATTCGTTTTCTTGTCCAGGTTGCAGAAAAAAACAAAACAAAAAACAAACAAACAAACCTGACACATGGAAAACGCACATGGTGACCTCAACAAGCGCTCTCCTGCGAGTCTCTCTATCAAAGAATATAATTTTTTAAAAGGCACTACGCGTTCTGCCGCTTTTGACAGATTTACAGTCCCCAATAAAAGAGGGTATGCTCAGTGCCGTAAATCAATCGCCGCCGCTCTGTATAAACCTAGCCTTTAGCCAAACGTTCTGTTTACTTAAGCGCCTGCAAAATCTGGAATATTCATTTACTGATATCTCTTTATAATATGAGCTCTCTCTCTTTCTATAATAATAATAATAATAACAATAATAAAATCGGTTGTTTTATTATCATTATTGTTGGTCTTAACACGTTTAGTAAATATTACATCTAATAAGGTGAATGTGTTACCTGCCATTGTAAAAAGCTTGACTTGTTTTAATTGTAATGTAATTTTAATATAATTGCTATTCCATTTTTAAACGTTCATTTGAGCATTTTTTTTCCTTTCATCATCATTTTCTTCTTTCAGTTATTTTGTTTTAACTGTGGATTATTTGGCAACTAACTGAAATCCGGATTTTAATCATTTTGCCCTAGAATATTTTATAGACATGCGAGAACAAAACAATCGAGTTGTACCATAGCATGATTTTTATTATTAGGCATTTTTTGTGAGAATTAGCCTTCATGCATTTCCCAATTTTATTTAGAAGTAAATGCTGAAACTAAATTACCCGTAGTTTTGTTTTTATGCAAACCTGAAAGATGTATCATGATTTATTTACAGTCCCATATTTTAACACATGTGCAATCGTTATCCATTTCTGAATCACACAATTTCCTTTCATTCGTTCACAGCAGTAAACGCAGAGGCACATACGCTTTAATCTTGATAGACAGTGGTGCTTTAACGTTACCATTGATGTAATTCACATTTTGCTTAGTTCATCCTATGTATTTGTTTGTATTTACTCTGCCACAGCTCTTGCATGCGCAATGAAAATGCATGGATTCAATTGCACACTGGCGAAGAAAATTGCAGAGATTCAATTGCACACAAAGCTTATCTTTATTGCATTCACCTTCTTTGGCAAATAGTCTAATTGCATTTGATAAAACCATGGCTACACTGCTGGCTACACTTTAATCGCGCGTTTTATTCGTTCCTTCGAGCTGTTTTGACTGATATTAGCTGTAGAAAAGACGCTGCAGATTCTTTGCTAGACTTCTTCGAAGCACACAGCAAGTCAGGCTATTGTTTGACCTTCAAAGTCTCTGTACTGCTCCGTTTCTTTTGACTCAGCCCCAGGTCTATTGTTTCCGTTTTGCCTCAGCGCTGTGCAGAAGGGCATCCCGACCATTGTTGCTTAGAGCTCGCGGCAGGGTCTCCACAAGAGACTTTTTTCTCCTTTGTCCGTCGCATGTTACCTGTCTTTGCACACCCTAACAATCCCAGAGAATATTACAAATAATAATAAAAATAAAAATGAACAGTTTGATTATTAAATGTAGGCAAATTTGAGCTAAATCAAGCATCTATAAATCCACTAACTTGTGACAAAGGTGCTCTCAGCATTGAAAATGCTTAAACCGTTAAACTGACTTAATTTCGATAAAATGTCAAACGCGTGGTTGTAGTGTTAAATAAGCTGGCAAAGAATCAGTGATGAAAATTGGTTATGTGATATCAGTTGTAATGCCAACAGCCATTCATCAGAGTGCTCGTTATCGTAAGAATTTCTTCACAGAGAGAGAGAGAGTCTTTGTTATTTATCATTATTTTAATGCATATTCAAAGTAGAGTTGCAGAGAAATAAAACAAGTCATCAATATAACACTAAAAACAATAATTGGACTTGAAAATTACTGCAAAATAGGAAAAACTAAATGAAATATACACAAGTAAGCTGCTTCATATAGGAACATAATTAGATACGGAACTAAACTGAATTCAACACACACATTTTAAAACTGTCCGTAATAAAACACCTAGGCGTTATAAAAGACAGAAAACTTGTTCCACTTTACAATTTACCCATTATCATTACCCATGTCTGCCATATAGGTACACATATACGTTCGTACCATAACAAACTTTTCTTTTTTACCTTGTCCTGAATAGTATGAAGAATTTCATTTTACGAATAAAAAGAACAGAACAGCATGTAGTGTAGCTGTGGAGTGTTGGGTCATAGTAATCCCGCGAGCGTGCAAGCCGTGGTGCCCCCATCCCCCTCCTGGTCACGTGATTCATTAAATAATTAATGCAGTGGTTGCAGAATAGATATGTATTCGTCAGGAATATCGCAGACATGGTCTCCTAGTGTCTGACGTGAAATTCAACTGTCCTTTTAAAAACAAGCCCTATAGCGGAGCGAAAAAAAGCAAAGGCAGAGACCCTCACGGAGGCTGCAATAAAACAAATTTGGACGGGGGAGCGTCTCACCGTGCGAAGCTTGTGAGTATACGAGGAAACGGGGAACGCCACTTCGACCGCCGCCACCGTTCCAGGCTTACCCGACTCCTTGCATTTATTTGCCGTTTTGTGGTGTTGTGGTAAATATCGTCCAGAAATACTCATCCTCGCCATCCCTTGTCATCATGCATGTATGTCTCACAAACCCATTCCATCGTTTGAATTCAGCTGCCAACAGGAGTGATGCTACATGTCATTGCATTACACCGAGCTCCATTCATATCACTACATATATATTTTGAAAAGCAGCGTGTTTCTCTTCTTTTCCTCACCGTCCCACATAAACCATCTTTCTCCCTTCCTTTGCATGTCCCTCTCTCTCTCTCACTCTCTGTACCGTCTTTTCAGCCAGCTACTTCGCTTGATTTATAGTGATATGTGTGTCAGCGGCAGCGGGGCTGCCATTGTGTATTTGTGAGGGAGTTGTGTTGTTTATGGCCGTCTGCGCGATAAATCATCTCTTTGAAAATGATGGGCGAGCGACGATATGCGGGAACGAGGAAGAGATTCCCCGGATTACCGTTTAGGCTCGCCGACTTCTGATTCGAAAACGGCCCGCGAACCCTTCGCTTTCGCCCTCTCCCCTCATCTTTAAAGCCCCCCAAGTTGATTATCGCGAACGATTTACGACAATGGATCAGCGACTAATATGAAGTAGCTGCAGGTCTTGAGTTACTGAATATGCAATTACCAATTAAGGGAAGATTTGTTTAAATTTGGCAAAACGGTACCGCCTCGCCGCCTTGTAAATCTCATAAAAGTGTCCGCGCCCGCCAGGAAACCCATAGCCAGGGGTCTCATACCTGGACTGCAGCTGTTTTTCTTCATGGTGTAAAAACCTAATTGGAGTACTTACTACTGAGCAGAAAAGGGCAGCTACTGCTTTAGTTTAAGTTCTTAACTAGAACATTGAAAGAGTTTGAATTGCTTTTAAGCTAAAAGAGGGTTACTGATACAAAGATGATCTTTTTTTCCTGATTTTCTTTTTTTATGTGGGACAAACTAAGGCTAAAGGAATGACACTGTCTGATTTAAGACAAGGCTCTCCGAATTAGGCTTTCAATAGCCATTTTAGTCAAGTCTATTTTTTCTACAAGTGATTTCAAGACTGAAAACTGAAAGAATAACACAGAAATCTGCCTCATTGGCTGGCTTGCTATTTGAACTGGATTCCCCCCTCCTTATCTGTGCACGAGGAGGAGGCTTGTCAAGTGAGCGACTTTACCTGTAGTAAATCTTGTTTATGACGTGTTAATGTTATTTCGTAGAGATGGCAATAATTGTGTAATGCACATGCGCCGCTGAAGAAACGTCCACAAACAAAGAGGTTAATCGATCTTTATTATTTTATTCACACAAACATAAAAACACACATTATAATCTCTGATCTTAAGGTAAAAAAAAAAGTAAAGTAAAATAAAATAAAATCGATAACTGTTATTGTAACTGCTAACAGTAATAACTGATCAGCAGGAATAATAATAATAATAATGGAGTTCTGGGATGCTTTGCTCCTTTGCTTAATAGCATCGCAACTGTTTTATTCACCTCCTTTCCACCTGGGTAGCACAAAGCAAAATTAGAATAACTCCTTGGCTCCTATCAAATATTAATGGGCACACCGGCATGGCGAGCACCATCAAAATGTATAATTCCAGCAGCGCTCCTTGTTGCCCGGCGCTGTGTCAAAAACAATATCCGAGCTCATTTTGGAGGATGCGCAGGGGGCGAAAAGATGGGACATTTTTTTCGTGCAGGGACTCGCCAGGCGGATCTCATATCTGATTTCACGTGTTTAGTGACAGCCGAGGTTGAATAAATGATTCAAAATGCCAGTCAGTTTGGATAGACATTAAGAGTCCCCATATCTTTGCAGGAAAAGGAAAAAAAAAATGTGTTCACGTGTAGTTATACGGTTAAGTTTATCACAAAAGTGTCAGTGATATAGATTAAATAATATGTATGCAACCAAATATATATCTTGTATATTTAATTGATAACGATTAAAACATTGTATTTTAGACTTCTAAAAATGCTACATTTTAAATCTTTGTCTGCCAGCCGTAAGGATTACAAGTAATGTCAAATGTCAGCATTAAAATCGTGGAATGAAACCATTTAAATGCCCATTAAAGAAAGCAAATCCAGATAATTGTAAATCAATTTATTATACATTCTGATACTGGATATGTCTGTGTGTATGACGGGAGAATTTAATGCTTGTTGGTCTTTTTTTTCTTGTTTATCAGACAGTATTCCGATAGTTCATCACTAGCGAGTTTCCTCAGTCTTTGGATTGGATGTCGGCCATATTGTCCTCTTATTGCATCCAAATGTACACTAACAAGATGGAGCGATGTATAAACTAAGCTGCTGTTTCGCTATCTAATCTTTAAACCATCTATCATTTTGACTTATTTAAAACAAACATTACATTTGTGCCACACTTGATAGATAGCAGACATAATAATAATAATAATAATAATAATAACAACAATAATAATAATACTAATACTAAATTATTATTAGTAGCAGTAGTATTAAGAAACTTCGGCATGGCTAAGTTAGATAATCCACCCCGTTTTCTGTGGAATACTAGATGTATGCAGTAAATAAAAAAACATAAAATCAATGTAATGTATTTGTACCACTAAACGATCATAGTTGGATGTTCAACGAGTATAGTTGTGCATCACTAAACGATCATACCCAGTATACATCTATGATCGTTGGACATTCGACTATCACTAAGCATGGCGGCTATGTGCAATCACATCTTTAAGTCCTTTTGTCTTTCATTGGATTCGTCATTTTATTAGGCCAGCAGTAGCAGTTGTACGTTGCGACGATTTATTTTATGTTCGCTTAGGTGAGTTTTCCAGGTGTTTCCCCTGTCTCCTAATGCACGAATAATTACCCATTTGGAAATAAATCAATATCAAACCTCTCTCTAATTCATAACGGTCTACACAGAGCAACGATTGAAAGCACATGAAAAATGAGCAGAGAAACGCTATCCAGAGGCTACACGCGGGATTTTCATCCATTTGAGGAGCATGGGGGAGCGCGATAAGAAAATTCAGCCGGAAATGTTCGAGCCAGCGTCTGCCTTTTTATGCAGTGGCTAAGAATAGCATGGATATTATCATCACACTTTTAAATGGTTATAATTGAACTCCAGTCTATGTCTGCTGCTTGTGTGTGTGAGACAGCGCACGCGCCTGTTGTTTTCTGCTATCTCTGCGTGGGTAGTGTACAACCTAGCACACAAAAGCCTCGAAGAACGAAAGCCAAGTGCAGTGACTTAACTTGGAGGTTTGCAATGTAAGGCTAGTGAATGCAGGAAATAGGCATTAGAGCAAAGCTAGCAAAACAAAATAGACTGAAGCCAGACCTACCAGATGAAATACTACGAGAGCTTTTTGTAAACTCAAGAAAATAGCAAGTAACGCCTTTTATATCTATTGGAATTTGGCATCATTCCCTGAAAATAAAAAAGGAGACAAGAAACGTGTTGGATGTCGACAGGAAAGGGAACAATTATCGGAATGAGGTTGACCGTGTTCGCCCTTGCCGAAGCCTGCAGGTTGCAATAACCATATGGCCCATGTGTTGGCCCCGTAGCCGTGCAGTCCCCTATTGGACAAACGAACCCCGTTGGCTTCTCCACCCTGTGTGTCCTGTCAGTCCACTGGTTCACTAGTTCACCGTGTCAATCCACCCTGCTCCGCGCAAGCAGCGAGAGGCAATCAGACAGCTTGAGGCTAGAGGTGGAATCTTTCGCCTGCTGGTGAGTGGTGCTCCAGAGCAGTCACACGCTAAGACTCAAAGCCTGGGGTTCGGCTGAAGGAAAAACGCTGAGCTCCCGGAGTATTGGGATCGTGGACGCCCGGGTGGAGTTGAGCGCGCATTAGCAGTTCCCCACAAAGTAGCCTAATTTTATTGTTTTATATAACCGTTTAAATCGATAAGGAAGCTATAAAACGTTACCTTCTCGCATCGAACAACAATTATTTCAAATCTATAAAACAATCCTTTCACGGCAGCCAATCTGTTCCGTCGTTTTGCATAAATATTCCAAAATCAAAGGCCCATCTTCGGCGGAGATACCGGGAGGAATGCTGGATGTCAGGTAAGATTTGCAAGCTTCGAATGATGCCGCATGCCTGGACTCTTCCTTGTGTCCCGAGCTCTTCTGCCGACAAGTCATTAATTATCCGTTGTGTGACCTAGAGTCATCCCTGGGTGTGCCCGACTTCGAAAACTTTTTTCCTTTGTTTTCAAACAACCGAAGACACTTGCCTTCAAATTGGTAACCGATGAGGGATAAAAGTTGGCTCATTCCACTCTTGGTTCTGTAACGTTCTTTTTTTTCTTCTTTATTCAGTTTCTTTCATTAGACTAATTTCTCAAACTCTTGATTGGAAAAGTGTGGAGATTCGCGCAGAGGTCTGAAAGTGTAAAATGAAGACAGATTTATGACCTAAATAGAGGGCTGCTTATTCTACTAACAGCTCCTAATTTCGACCTTTGCTTTGCTCTCCACTGAACGCGCCACAGGTATCCCAGAATGGCCTTAAAGCCATTTATTCTTGTTATTATTTTACAATTTTGTAGCTTGTAAAACGACTGGTGTTCCTAAAACCTACAGTAGGCGCAAACTGTCAAAGGCAATGGAAGAGCGGCTAATAATTCAAATGTGGCCTCAAAGTAGACGGCTATATTGAAACATAATGTCTCTTCTGTGTTCCCTGCTCCATGGTCGCTTAAACATGGACTTTTTAAAAGAGAAAAAAACAACAACAACGAATTTTCATGCTCGAATAGCTTAGTAACAATTTACTATTGATAAACGGTGTAATTATGACAAATGTGTCTTTCTTCAATGTAGAGGCGATTACATTTTTATATAGGTGAGAAATGTATATATATTATATATAATTCAAAAATATCAGTTCCGTAAAACGTAACACTTTTACCTATTATGTGGTTTGTCCTTTTACTGAATTATTCAATTAACATGGGAGAAATTTGCTATTGTATATAGCCTAGGACGAAGATATAATATATTTAAATGTTGACAAAAGTTGACTAGGCTAGCTATAAATCACTTAAAGGTTCTGACACAAATGTTTGACATCAGACAAGTAAAAACTACATTGTCACTTGCAGACATGTGCATCTAAAGGTTCTCCAAGCCCAGAAATCAGCCCTCTGAGTCAATCTGCGCATTCTGACACATTTTGAAAAATCTCTTCTCTAAGTACTACTTTTGGTTTTGTTGTTGTCTTGATGGTCGTTAGCCTAAAAGAGAAATTGTGACCAGCGGTTTCCGTGAACTAGCGTACAGGTCTGAATAAAACCACAAAACTCTAAGTGGATATAATTTAATTGATTTTATCATAAATCACTGACAGTAAAGAGAGAGGACCAGTAAGAGGGAGCAATTTAAAGAACAGTGCGACTGTCAACTAGGACATAAAGCTTTTTTTTTTTTTTTTTTTTTTTTTATATTTTCCAGTCTCAGAATAGTTTATTGCTGTCATAATTATCACAGTCTGTGATTTTCATGGGCACCGATAGCTGCAGTGGTGTGTGGAGTTATGTAGCTTTACTAAAGCGCCTATTTAAACAGCGACCACAAAATAAATTATTCAATGACTGATTTAACATATCTTTTACTCTCAAAGTTAAAATCTGATCCAACTGCTGTTTCACGTCTAACAGGGTGCATTTTTATTTTCTATGCTCGTTTGTCAGATTTGTGAAGTTGGCAGATTTGGGGACCCTGGGGGCATGGGCCTTGGTTGACCCAAAGACCCCGTCTCTTCCTCAGTCAGTGTCTTCATTCAAAAAAAGTTAAACATTATCCACCCTATGCACAGATGGTCCTTAAAAATTAACTTTTTGGTGGAATAGCTGAAAGTTTGACTTTTATATAAGTCCATCTGAATGAGCATGGAGGGTTGCAGGGCGTTGCGCAGTAATGCATAATCTTCAGGTTTGCAGTTTCGTTTAGCCTTAGAAGTAAGTCCACTTGGACGATATTTTCATCAAGGTAAAGTTTTAGCCAGAGTCAATTAAACAATATATGATTAAGTAGTGCAGACATAACATTTACACAAAGAAAATCACCTGACCCCATTCCAGAGCAATAAATAATGATTAATTCGCATTTGAGAAAAAGTTCTTCCCGTTGAGCGTTTTTGTTGTGAGCCTTGCGCACAGGTCAGAAAGGCGAACGAGAAATCTTTAGCTGATGCTATATGCGTGGGTGTCAGAAACCAAGCCCCCTGCCCATTCACACAGCCTGCGAGAGCAGAAACGCCTTTAATCGCTCAAAGATTGGCCACAGAAGGCCTAACGTATCCAGCGGCCTCACACTGAAGTTTGTGGTGTTGAAAGTTGGATGTCATCCGCCAGACTGCAAGAGAAAAGAAGACATATCTAGCCGCTCCCAGCTTAAAACAGCCACATCTCTCGGCATTTGGGTATGCTAAGCGTTCGAGCTCATTACTTTTCAAAGCACTGGAATCCAACGAACGGACTTGATGAAAGCTCAGCATTTCAGTGATGGGTGGCACTCAAGAAAACGGGGCAGAAGTCATTAATTGCGATTGATTGGATTATGAGTGAGAAGGCATATTTTGTATTTTTGGATGTATTAGACTAAGAAAAAGACTTTCAAAGACATTCTGACGCATGCGTGTCACGTGAGCGAAGGATTCAGGGCATTATTTTGGATTTGGAAAGAGGGCCCTTATGGTATCGCCCAGTCACTACTAAATAGCCAGTTCACAACCGCCTGGTAAATTACACAACAAATGGGATGAGGTCGGCTTTGCGCTGACTTCCAGAAGGTGCCATACGTGCTTCTCAAGAGCCTGTGGACGTACAGGACGGGAGATTAATGCATAAATATAAGACATTACAAGGGGATTCCAAAGTACCTCTGACTGATCATTAATCTGGTGAGTTATCGCACCTCCACGGAAAGGTCAAGCTGCAAACCCAGTGCCAATCTGTCAAAGCCACGCCGCGCGCCTCTTTTAGTTTGGCGTGTTTTGCTCTCCCATGTTCGTGCATACGTGTTGCATATATTTTTGAAACGAAGAACTATATTACAGATGACTACGGCCATTCAAAGAGGTGATGCAATATCCAAGAGTGAGAGGGATAATAAAGTTAAAAATGTAGCATAACTGTTTTGTAAGTGAGCAGACAAGGGTGCAAATGAGTTCACAGTGTGAACTATGCAGAGCGTGCGAGTTGCTTTATTTAAACGGTCTGACAAACCGAACACAATCTCCCACTGCCCGTGCATCCACTTAATATGCATTTATATAAATGATGCAGGAGCCCTTTGTTGCAAAGTCCGCAGTAATGAGCGCACGTGAATCCGGCTGTTGTTTTCTTCTCGAGCCTTCGATAGCCCGAACAATAATTATACCCGACTAAAACGCTTTCCGTGCAGCAGAGGAGAAGCTGGTTCTGGTTCGGCTAAGCCGTTGCTCTCTGGTTGCTTTCTCTTCCATTTTCCTCACTAAAAATTGGCTCATCAGCTCTTCTGGCTAGGAGCTGCCTCCTCCCTTTGTTCTGAGAGCAGCAGCGTTCCTGCTTGCTGGGGCACGAGCACCCTTCACTTTATAGGTAACTTTAGGTTAGTCCAGCAAGGCTGCGGGTCGCTGGCGTGTTACCGGGGACGAATCGACCCAAAAATACCCGGACAGCGGTAGAAACGGGCCCGGGTGCTGGGAATGGAATCGAGCCAACGGCGTGCGTAAGTGCGGGGATGCAATAAATAACTTTATAGCGCTGTAGGCCGCAGAGTCGGGGAGGTCGGGGGAATCCTCGTTTTGATTTATGTGTTTGGGGTAGCTGTCACGAGCCGGCGAACGAAACCGTCCAACGTTTTTATTCCACTTTTAATAAGCGCTGCTATGCAGACCAGCAAGGCCATTTCATTCCTTTTCTGTTCAGGCCATCGCCTACTGTATATATATCCATTTTCGGTCCTCCAGGGCACCCGTTTGGATTAAGGGCTGTGTTTATCAAGTTTATGTGCGGATTTTATACCAGAATGGTGGGGCTCGCGCTTCATGGTTTTATCAATGATCGTCGAACGTTGTCGCTTGTTATATTTAATTATTTTTTATCTATTTCGTAATTTGTTTATGTGATGATTGTATTGATTGTAATTTAAATGTTTATTATTATTATTATTATTATGTCAATTGTATGGGGATGTTATATAACTAGGCTATAACACAATATAATGGCATAATATTGCAGAAGAGAAAAGTAGGCCATTCTTTATAACAAGGCCAGGAGAGCTTGTTTTGTTGTTAACATTGAAGAAAAATGCGTTTTAACAACAGATTTCCAGCATCACGTTTTTATTCCTTTTTTCACCTGTTTTTTTTTCAGTGTTTAAATAAGGGCGCATGTATGATTTTGAGAATGAATAGTTTTGATTTTCAAAATACCATTACTGCTGTCAGTAAATCCGTTAGGAAGGCCAAAGGTTCTGTTTTAAATGATTAGAAATATCATGCTTAATTCAATACATGTTGAAAATCAATAGAAGTAAGGGACTTTGGGATACAGCGTAAACATTTTCGTTGGCCTCGAATTTCTCCCTGTATTCCCGAACATAATTTAAGGTTAACATGTCGGTCAACAGTGGCCAACCATCAAATTGTCTTCGAGGTCAATTTCTCTACATGAGGTCTGATGTTCTCTATTGGATTTTTGGCGACCCCGTTTTGATTGCATCTCTCTCTTTTTTTCTGTTCCTCTTCTTACAGTTCCTTCTCGTTATCAAGAAGTTGTATCCTTGCATAAAATCTAGAAGTGCTAAAGGACAATATCTCGGTAAGTGATTCAATCTTTTTTGAGCGTGACAGTGATTTATACCCTCTGGTTATGTGTTTGAGGAAGAGACTTTTTTCTCATTGAATTTCGATTTTTAAAAAAACAAAACAAAAAAAATAAACATTTGTATTATTATGAAATCTGAATTTATATTTCTACTGATTCAAAGAATAAAAGAAATTTGAAAATTCGCTTGCTTTATTAAAATGTTTTAATTTCAAAACATTATTCATACAATGCAACATCAAGTAATGCAGTAGCATACAAATGCATGTTTGAATGAATATAATGAACCCAATTTTGATGGCAATTATTCCGATGCATACTGGGGGGAAACAAATCTCGAGAACTTTTGCAGGCCCCTATGTTATTTGCTATATTGACCTGTGCGCATTTTGAGTGTGTTGCATACATTTTTTTTAATGTGTAGAATGTTGCGACTGTGGAAAAAAAAAACGCAGTTCATGTCTGATGGAGACAGAAATCGGTATTACAATGATATAGTAGTATAAGGATTGGGGTGGTTGTTACGTGCTGTTTTATTTTTGGGGCTGCTCATGCGTAACATTTATTTGCAGAGTCTTTGAGAAATCGTTTGACACCTTAAATAATTGCTTAGCAAACGGTGACTCGCAACTCACAGTATGTGCCACGCTAGAATAACACTCACAACATGTTTTTTTCTATGTAAATAAACATCCAAACAACAACATTAACAGCAGCGCATTAATTGTTTTGCCAAAAGGCTACTACAGCTATTTGCTTGCTATTTGTTATATGCCATTTATTAATTTCAGGGGCATAGCAATCTGAAAATATTTTTTCATTCATGCCATTATTTTTTTTTTAAAGTCCACTCTCCTATTAACGCAACACAATTTTCTCTCTAAACACTGACTGAAACCGATACACTGATACACTCATACGGCTGCAAATAAAATAGTTTTGTATAATTGTGCAATTTTAATACCTTTTTTCAAGACAGACATACAATAGACTTAAAATATTTTTAAACGAACTCATTGATTTTAATTTCAAAACGAGTATCCAGGGATCCGTGTGAGGTAGGATAGAATGTCCGGAAGTGTTGTTTTTTCTGGTTTCTCGAGATGTACATCCATGGAAATAATGCACCGAGGCTGTGGTTGTCTTTTTTTGTATTCCACTGGAAAAGAACGAGGAATGTAACATCCATCACCGCGCAGCTCAATATGCTGTCCTTTTTATGAAAATTAACAACATGAATCCCAGTGCATGAAAATCAGCATGTCATAATCCGAGCTGCAGAATTTGACCCACTGCCTGAACAATAACAGTTTGATAATGTTTACATCACAGCTGAAAGATGGCAAAATGGAAGAGTAGAAATTGTGTTTTCTGCATTTCGTTGCCTCAGCCCACGTATTAGTTAATTAGTGCCCTTTTAAGTGGCTCCCCATTGGATCCTTTTAGCAAAGGTTGCAAAATAAGGAACAATGCCGTTTAGTAAAAAGTTGCAGACACCTACATTTTTGCCTTGTGCCTTCCTCCCACACCGTTGGTGATGCTCTCTATTCAAGCACCTAGAAGAAATGCATCTTTTTAAAGTTGCCTGTTTACAGCTGCCTGTGTATGGTGGAAGTCATAAATCTTACGTAGCCATAAACGACGGGGGTAGTGTCCTGAATAATAAAAATAGAGAGAGAGAGTAAGAGAGAGAGGGAGACGTGGTGTTTGGCTTAAGGAGAGAGAAGTAGCAATATCTCTTGAACACTTTCCTGGTGTTTTTCTTTTTTCCATTTTGTTCTCGCGCCGGCTTTCTTCGTCCTCGTTTCCTTTTCGCGTTTTTCTCTATCGTATTTCTTCCTCCTGTCCTCCATCCTTGAAGGATATATTGATATTTTTTTGTTATTATGTTGCCTACAGTAAAAACAGAAGACACTCTTTCGTCAGTTTTTTAACGTGCACGCGCCATCCATGATACTCGCAGGACTTGTGTGACCAGGACTCGACAGAGCTTCTTAATATTAAAAAAAAATCTTTCTTTTTTTCTTTTTGGTGATTTGTTTTCACACCCCTCCCTCAGGTTTCAAGTCCGCCTGTTGTCTGTTCTCTTGTTCTTACACCCCCACCTCATTGGTTTTTATATTTTGCGCATAAGTTATTATACTAGTTGGGTGTGTTGGCAGGGATGTGATGAAATATTAACAATACAGATAGAATGTTGTTTCTGCCTTAAGCAAGAAGCAAGCTGGCGCTGAGAACGTACTTCCTGGTAATTTAATATACACCGGTAGAGTAAGAGAGGGAGCGAGAAATGGGTCCTCTCTGCTATAGTTGCCTGCTAAACAATGTTACTAGAGGATAATAGTTAAACACACAGGGGAAAGAGACTCTGGAAAAAAAACTCTTCAGCTTCCGCTGTAGACCTTTATCTTGTCCCGAGCGCCTGCAATTAGCATAAGTTTTCACTGGTGACGCTGTTTGATGGGGATTAACGCTTGAGCCTCTCACATCCAGCCTGCTCCGTTATTTCCTATAGATGGAAAGGCCTGGTGTTGACTGCATACCATAACCTAGCAAAAACGAGCAAATAGTATCAGCAGACCCCGGGCCCCGACATGAGACGAGGAGATGTTACGGCGAGTCGGGAGCCCACCTCGGATTATGATGTTCAATTTTGCGCCGTGAGGAAAAGGCGAGGGGAGATTGAAGGCGAAATCTGAGGCCATTGTTATCTGCGAGCAGGGCGTACCAGTCGACAGGGCGGCCAGGAGCAGTGCTGCCTGTCCATTTGCAGCCCCCCTCGCATACCTCAGATCTTTCATGCTAGACCGTCTCCCCCTTTCGCGAGCCGAGGGGAATCGTCCAGCAGCGCCCGCACTCTGGCGCGGGGCAGCCGTGCTCGAGATACCCGGGGTTTGACGCGCGCTGTCTGGCTGGAATATCGAAACTGGTATGAGCTTTGGGCTTTTTTATTGATTGCAGCGTGGCCGAATGTGGAAAATATGATGCCTGCCCGCGCGTCTCTCGTCAGAGGCTAAGGTAAGCTGGTCTGAAATAGGCTATCAGTTTGTGAATGGCGGTATGTGTGTCCTAGTGATTTATGACCGTATGACTCCAAACGCGGTTCAAGAAGAGTTCACAATGCTTTAAGCTTCCACTGAAGCTGGAGCTTTCTTTCGCTACCTCTGAATAAATGCACCCAAGATTGTGCCATCTAGTCTCATTTTGGCTTTGTTACATAACAAAGGAGATAATTTTTGAGGGATGTTTGTTTTCATAAATGCTTTGGAAGGAAAGCGTGCGTTTATTTTCCAGCCAGAGGTGCTGCTTTTATGCGAGCAAATAAAATGCCGTGGTTAAACGTCAGTATGCAACATTCAAATGATTTTAACGATTTCAGCAAATGCTTCGATTGGCACCAAGGTGTGTTTTCGTTTGATATTGAATTTGCACGTTTAAGGCCTATTCATTCCCAATGCAAAGACTGTGGGTGTCTCTAATCGAAATACTATTCATTATCATTTTGGGGATATATGTAAGCTATCCTTTAAATATTTACATAAATATCAGGTAACTTATTTTCGAATAGCAAAGAGGCGCCCAAGCAATGTTATGTTGTTTTTGTTGACGTTTGGGTTGGTGCTGCTCTTTCTACGTCCGCTTTCGACTCCGTAATTGTATTAGGGTTGGATCTACAGAAAAGTTGGTTATTGTGTTACCGTAACAAGAGGGCCAAGACATTACGTGTTCCATTTAATGGAACCGCGATATGATTTCATATCTATTATGCCTGTTTTTATATCCCCCTCTTCCTCTCCCCTTTCTCTCCCCTGAACAATTCCTTAGAGTAAATGATTAGGATTCCGGCCGTCCTCTTCGAAGATAAATGACCGACATTTGTGACGTGTTGAGACTGAGTTGATGTCCAAAAGCTGTAGCTCACATTTGCGCTTTATTCAACAGAATCACAAGCATCTCAATGCTTACATGTTTATTTCAAAATAACAGAATATTAATCGTAGGATTAAAAATATCCCTTTATTGTAGGGAAATACATTTTATAATCAATAAGAATCAATAGCAGTCCGAGAAAGACACATTCACTGACTATTCCAGTCCATTTTAACAAAGGATCCCCCCTCCTTTGAGCTAGCTTCTGCAATAATGCATTTGTGAGCCCTAAAGCTTATATTGAGGTTCAAAATATTATACCAATTTTAACGCACTTTTTCTTTTCATTTTAAACAAACAACAGAAATATATATATATTGTTTTAGAAAAGTATAATGTCAGGATGATTAATTTAGCTGGTACTTAGCAATATCCCACATATGTTTTTTTTCTGCAACACTTTATTTTTTGATACGATAAATACAGTTATTACAAATATATAAAGCAGTATTATTTTTTGTACTTGATCAAATAATATATTTTTTTGTATTAGATTTTTTTTACAACGAAAAAAAAGCACACGACGCAAAACAGAGTTTATGTAAAACAGGCCTTCATTACAATTGACATTCATGTGTAGCCTATGTAGCAAACGAAATATAGGACAGCATTAAAATATTAAAGTGGTCTTCCATTCATACACATATAATCAATGACAAATGCCCAGATTTATATACATAAATAGTCTATAGATGAGTCGTTTAAAATTGTTTTGCCCAGTGTGAATTGAACTTGCAAGTATCTGATAAAACAAAAGCCACGGTAGACCTCTCTTAAAACATCTTACGCAATTTATTGGCTTCCCTTAGTGTTTTTTAATAACATTTACTACCCGGGCGAGTGAGTGAGAATAAATGCCAGGTGCCTGTAAGTGTTTGAGTGATCGTTTTCGCCCGGTCCTCTCAGCAACCCCAGAGCCAAGCTGCGAGGTCTTGAGCTTTTTAAAGGGTTGGATTTGTCTATTTTTGGTCCAGCGACCATTATGAATAACACCTACCGAAGTTTTCCCTCTGCGTTCATAAAGGCCAGCAACAAAGTTAAAGAAACAGCGTGCCGGTTTGTCAGGTTTTAATGTTGCCCAAATACGTTTGTTTGTAACTGGAGAAAGCCCACTAAAGATGGCCTTTGTGTCTGAGGCAAGAGCTCTCAAATATCCGCAGAGCTCGTCTGTATTGTTCATGTTTATTTTTCCTTTTTAATAACGCTTTACCGTCTTTTATTGCGTATGTTCAGTTTTGTTTCAGTTGCAAAAAATAAATATATATGAAATGGTTTAACACAATATCAGAGATCTTAGAATGGAGCCTTAGTGTCAACAATTACCACCTAAAACGCATGTTGGCCAATGATTTGTAACATCTTTATTTTTATCATAAGAGATTATGTATGTATGCATGTGTGTGTGTGTGTGTGTATTTATTTATTTCCCAATTTATTTAATTACTTGCATATTAATAAGAACCATGACCACAGCACAAAACATTTTTTATTTGGGGAACAAAAGAAAGATAAATCTATAATTAAAAGTACACTTTTAATAACATGCGATACAAACAAACAATTATTTTTATAAAATGGAGTCTGCCAGTTCAAAGCCTTATGCGTAGTTTGTTATGATGTGCAATAGAGAGAAAGTGAGAGAGAGGGAGGAGAGAGAGAGCGAGAGCATCTGCAGGCTGTGTTGTGGGAACATGCTATTCATGTCATGGCGTCTTTCAGTGCAGTAAGATGGATTTACCTCGCGCCCCTCTTATTATGTGCCTCTTATAACCTTTCAGGTCAGCTTCCAAGAGGCCATTGGAAAGAGACCGTCACGTGACATCTAGTGCCAATGTTCTTCCAGAAGGTCGTCAGGACCCTGGTAGCCGGTAACTCGATTTTTGGAAATGCAGAAAACGACCTACTACGACAACTCGACACTTTTCGGAGGATACTCGTACCAGGGGGCAAACGGTTTTGGCTATGATGCCCCGGCACCAGCCTTCCAGAACTCAGCGCATCTTGAGGGTGACTACCAAAGGTCTGCATGCTCTCTACAGTCGCTCGGCACCAGCGCACCCCCACAGCCTCAGCATGCCAAGACGAAAGAGCTTAATGGCAGCTGCATGCGGCCCAGTCTGCCACCTGAACACCACCCACCCCCCCAGGTTTCCCCTCCTCAGAACGCTGTAAACGTTGCTGCCTCAAATGCCACCCAGCAGCCAGGCGGTAGCAGTGGTGGCGGGGCTGGCAGCGGGGGCACAGCCAAATCGTCATCCAAGTCGTCCTCTCTGGCCCCAAACCCAGCTCTCACGAAGCAAATCTTTCCTTGGATGAAGGAGTCACGTCAGAACACCAAGCAAAAAAACAGCTCCCCTAGTGCAAGCTCAGCTAACGGTGTGTTTGCCAAACCCCCTCTTCTCTTCTGTTCTGTTCTATTCTCTCCTCTTCTCACCCATCTTGACCGAGACAGATGTTGGCCAACATTATTAACTTGAAATGGGATACAATAGGGTGGGACTAAATCAGACCATGCTTATTTCAAATGTTTTTTTTAGTGATCAGATGTTTAACAAGGGGACAGGCCATGCAGTTTATTTTATTGTACACCTAAAGAATGGAGATGATTATATGCTCTGAACATCTTTCACTATAAAAGCAGTACATAAAGATTGTCGTTTAGATTTTAGATAGCAGAAATGCCATATCACTTGTCATACACAATTATTGTGTCCAGATAACAGAAGATGTATCCCACAAGCCTCTGAATTTGCACATAGAGGTTTCTATCTTTTTAATCCTCCCTGTAAACCACTCAAAAGACAAACCATGTAGCAAACACACCGTTGCCTAGTGCACAGTACGAATCTGGCCCTGGGCTTTAGTTGTAATGTGATTTACATACACAAGGTCAATGTTAGGGCATGCGTCTCTTAATAAATGCCAAAGTTATGAAGTGTTGACAACCAATATCAGGGGGATAAGTTTTTCATGGCCGGCTTTATTAGTGGGAACGATGCATTCAATTTCCGTGTGGAGTAATTATGTTTTATTTCATTCTCACCCCAGCGGAGAGCAGCGGTGGTGAGAAAAGCCCTCCGGGTTCTGCAGCTTCCAAGAGAGCACGCACTGCTTACACCAGCGCTCAGCTGGTGGAGCTCGAGAAGGAGTTTCACTTCAACCGATACCTGTGCCGGCCGAGGCGCGTGGAGATGGCCAATCTGCTCAACCTTAGCGAGCGGCAGATCAAGATTTGGTTCCAGAACAGGCGGATGAAGTACAAGAAAGATCAAAAGTCGAAAGGCATCGGCTCGTCCTCAGGGGGGCCGTCCCCCACAGGAAGCCCACCTCTTCCAATGCAGTCCTCAGCTGGTTTCATGAACTCTATGCACTCAATGGGCAGTTACGATGCTCCCTCCCCACCATCTTTTAACAAGCCCCATCAAAATGCATATGCCATGTCAACAGCCTATCAGAACCCAATGAAAGGTTGTCCACCCCAACAGAAGTATGGAAACACTGCACCGGATTATGACCCACACGGGCTACAGGGTAACAGTGGCACCTACGGGACACCGAACATGCAGGGTAGCCCCGTGTATGTGGGAGGTAGCTATGTTGACACCATGCCTGCCACTGGGCCTTCTATGTATGGCCTCAATCACCTACCACACCACCAGTCGGCAAGCATGGACTACAACGGTGCCACACAGATGTCGGCGAACCAGCACCATGGACCGTGTGACCCACATCCGACATACACGGATCTGTCTGCGCACCATCCTTCTCAGGGTAGAATCCAAGAAGCACCCAAGTTGACTCATCTGTAGCAGGTTTGGACAAATAATAATAAAAAAAAAAAATGAAAAAAAATGAAAGGAAGACAAAACGAAACAGACTAACCCATGGGGCGATGCAATGGGGTTGAAAAAGATGATCCAGTGGTTTCTTGCCATGACTAGAACACCGGTTTGTGTCAATGTTGTCCTTCCATTCATATGTGAACACACCTGAATTTAGTATCCATAGGCCTAAATACCCCTTTAAAATTATGCACTGAAAAGTGTAAAAGTGAAAAGTGGCTAGTTTATGCCAAGGAATAGACTGTCTAGCTGTATGACCTCATTACATCATCCTAAATGTTTGTGTACTTCTTCAGCATTGGCTGCATTCCTCACACTTTGGAGAGCGGTACGGTATAGCCTACATTTAAACTTACTGGTGCAAGAAAACCACTGGATTGTTTTCGTCCACTACCCTTATTTCACATACCTCTTTTTTTTTAAAACGTCTCAAAAGAGTCAATTTTTTATTAACTTGTTCCCAAAACTGAAGCAGACTGGCATCTTGTCTTTAGCTAGACATGGTGATAAAGATATTCATCTCTTTTAAGTCCGTTTTACACTATATGCTACCTATCACTATTAACGAGAAGTAAATAGAATTTTGTTATGGCTTTGACACAGGGTAAAAAAGAAGAGTTGAGAATACTAGTAAATTAAAGCTCATTCCCTCGTTCTCAACTCGCTGTCCCCCCCTCCCTCCCTCCCTCCCTCCCTCCCTCTCTCTCCCTCCCTCCCTCTCTCTCCCTCCCTCCCTCATACTCCTTTCCCCAGTTCTCTATCTTTCCCAATCTTTGGGTTCGCCTACATTAGTCCAAACTAATAAGAAAGGCCCACAATTTCTCATATCTTGACTTAACGTGGAAACAGGGTATATTTGAACAAAAATGCATGTCCGGGAAACCGAGCTACAGCGCAGACGTCTCTGTTTACGCCTAATGCGCTCTTGTCTGGGCATCATTGTTGCACTTAGAGTTTACATTTAATGGGTGAGGAAGAAAAGTAAATCTTATTTTGAATCGGAAGACCTTCAATCAGCGTCTTTCGCTAAGTGTGTTCAAGTGAACATTCATAAATATATATTTATTTGTTATAGCCAGTTTAAATACTTTCTTTTTTGTATTATTTATCCCCATGTATTTATATCGATAAAATGTACTTTTTTAGTATCTACCTGTTATAAAAAGACGCTGTGTTCTTGTCATTGTAACAAATTAATTTTTAGTTCTTGTATTTTAGAGATATGTAGGTTTATGTTACCCTTGTATAAATAATGTCTTGACTTGTACAGGGGGCGCAAGAACGGAATCAAACCGTTCCCGCATAGTCGAGAATTAGACGAAATATAGCGAAACATTTTGAGAACTTCATTTGTCCTTTGTAACTACTTTTATTTCATTGTTAAGAGTTGGTTGTTGAACAATTCTTTAATAAAATGTTATGTTATTCATTTCCACTCTATAAGTTCATGAGTTTACCAAACAGATTCACACGAATTTATACAGGCAAAGACAGAAAGGGTGGAGGTGGGGGTGGGGGTTCCTCGAGGCCTGTGAAAGAGCCCTGGAGGCCGCGCCTGCAGTGGTCACGTGAAGGGAGTCCAATGGAATCGCTGATATTACTGGTTATGGATTTTTAAAGCAAATGATTACAAATAATCCCAAGTTTAAAGTAGATAGGTACAGGTAAAAGCTGACTAAACATATTTCTAGTTGTTGTTGGGTCTCAATCGATTATTGTAGGAAAAACGTCTGCGTTGCTGTATGTGCTCATTCATTTAACAGCATGCCCAGGCTTTAGATACATCTAGACGAATTAATTTATTATAGAAAATTAGAGCAAAGAAATTTGGAAATAAACATCACAAAATATTAGAATAACAGTGATAATAACATGAAATAATGTCCATGATGACATGCGCAAAACACACTAACAAGGCATGAAACACACATTACGCGGTTTGTGACTACCTCTAATTCTGTCAACATGGGATTATTGTATTGAATTACAAGTTTTACTCTTACATACATGCCTTAATGTGTCTAAATATCTAATAAAAATTCACCAAAGAATTTGTTATTATTTATCAGAATAACAAGAGCACAATAAACAGAATCTTTTAACTGACTACACAGAAGATACAGTTTAATAGTCAAATACTCCAATTTTGTCATGCATGGACAGAAAGACGGATTTATGATAAATCTGAAGAAATGAATTAAAAACCGCTGTCCTCGGATGATATAAATTCCTTTAAGCATTTAACGTAAATTGTTGTTCAGTTCGTCCCAGAACATCATTATTTTGCAATGGAAAAAGTCCAGTTGAAAAAAAAGATAGAAAAATAAATTCACTCGATAATTGTTTATGTCAGTACTGTCCGAAATAGAAACATAAAACACACAAACGACAAATTAAAAGAGAGATTATCAGTGCGTCCCAGTCCCTCGCAGTCAGCTCCGTTCTGTGGTGAAGGAGGGCCTTTCCGACTGACCCTTTTACGAAGCGCCCACGGCCTACAGCTCGCTTTGTATTTCCTTTAAAATTCCCAGACACCCACACAGGATTATATCTGTTTCCACTGTCCTTTTAGACGAGAAAAACGACGAAACGAAGCCCGAACTATTGCGAAATCCATTTCAGTTTACATTTAGCTGAAACACAGTTTAGTTTTAATAATCCTGTCAATGCCACGCGCCAATAGAATGTTTCCAATGCATAAAAAAGACTTAATTCTGGAAAAAAAAATCCACAAATCTACGAGGGAATAATGGGGGTTTTCTTTGTTGTGATCTTGGAGGAAAAAGGCGAATTCTTGAGGGTGGCTGCTGTCAAGCGCTTTGCCGGCGAAAAGATTGATCACCCTTGCTACCTCTCTACTCTTGCTCTAAAAATATCTACCCCCTTTTCCCATTCGTTTTAGACTTTGACGCAACCAATTTTGCTTAGTTTTTCATCAAGTAACATTATATTGTTGCTTTCTTCGTCCAACCTGCAATAGAAATGCATTCAATTCAATATAAACGCAATTTCCATTCGTAAACACGACCTCATGATGAACTTTTGGTTGTCGTCACAGTAAACAAATGTTTCACAAACAAACACACTATTGAAAACTATTTTTCGCGCGGTATTATAAGTCTAATCTCCACCTTATTTCTTCAGCAAAACAGCGTTAATATAGAAATATAATAATTGACAATTCTCTAACTTTGATTTAGTGCAAACTTACGCGCGTTAAGGTCCCAGGTTTCAGCAGTTCTTCAGATGCTTTAAAAATAATTAAAGGTAAACCCAAAAATAATTTATTTGTGTGGCAATGGTTGGGAATCTCCTATTCGGTAAATGTGGCAGACAATCTCAACATCACTCCTGTACATCCTTATTTATGTGTTTGATAAAAGAAACATTTCTAGAGCTACATCTCTTGTCTGTTACTCTTGTCAAAAGTTTTAAGATTAATGACCCTTGATTGTAAATACGCAAGAAGCCATATTGTGGATGTGCTTATCAGACAAGGCCTGTGAATTACATCACCGGTTCTGCATTTGGATTGTTGTCGTCTAACATAAGAGGCCCTCACTTTACCTCTCACGACAAAACAGGACTGTCCGAGCACATGGCAAACGGGAGCCTTTTTTTATCATTTCGTCCATGTTACTATAAGAACTGGATTATAATATCCTGTTGTATTTTTTTTTATCAATTCAGACAAATATTGCTTTCTTTTGCCACCAGGCCCCGAATTTCGATTGGCTGAGATGAGTCATGTGACCAGGAATTGGCTGCAATTTCGCCCATAGTCTTCAGTTTAGTAGACCCTGGTCCCCATACGCTAGTAATATCACCAATATACACAATTATTAAAGCCCGCAAATGCCGTCATAGCAGGAACGCAAAATAAATCCTAGCTTTTTGGATGTTATTTTTTGCGTATGTTGGTGTCGCTGGACGCCCTTTTTGCCCAGGCGAAGCGATGAATTTTGAATTTGAGAGGGAGATTGGGTTCATCAACAGCCAGCCTTCCCTTGCAGAGTGCCTGACGTCTTTCCCCGCTGTCCTGGAGTCATTTCAAACTTCATCAATCAAGGACTCGACAGCAATTCCACCTCCTTTCGAGCACACCATCCCTAGTCTGAGTCCCTGCACAGGCAACCAGGCGCGACCGAGGAGCCAAAAGCGAACTGCCTCCAATGGCCTCCAGCTCCGGACACAAACAGCACCGCCGACGCAGCACCAGCAAGGCCCGGCCCCGCTGTCGGGTGGTGCACCCCTGGCCCACGAGTTCCCATGGATGAAGGAGAAAAAATCCTCGAAGAAGTGCCCCAAGCCCGGAGCCACTGCTGCTGCGGCAGCAGCCTCCCCTTCTCAGGCATCCTCTGGCTACACAACCGCGGGACTGGAGTCCCCGACAGGTACGTTTCTCAAAGCAGTGAACGCGTTTGTTCTGCATTTCTTCATTTTGGACATTTTTTTCACTGAATGCTTCGTGACTCGAATAGATGTCAATGTAACGAAAACTCTAAAGAATCGTATTGCCTGCTATTAGAACCAAGAATCATCACAGTAAGATTTCACATGCTTTCATTTTTACGCAAATAAAAAAAAATACCTTGTCGAAATTGTTCTTTGTCCTATTTGTAGGCTATGTGATGCACAGCATAACCTGCTATGGATGGGCTAGTATTTCACTTCTCACGAGCTCTCTGTATTTAGGAATAATTGTGTAATTTCATCTGATGTCTACATTTCAAGCACCATTAAGCATGCATGATTGTTGTGCATATATTTTTTAAAATCCCGTTGCTGTAATGTCGTTAAAAGATAAAAAGGCACACCTCCCCCATTTCTTAGCATATTTACAAAACTGTGCACATTCTGAAAGATTATGTTGCCATCCTGCAGATAGCAGATCTTGATCTATAATAACGATTTAATCGCAATTGATGTCAGCTGCGACTCGATATTCATTCATAACCATGGCTTGGGGAGCCATTTTGAATATCAGTATATATTGTGAAAGATGTGGAACACTACAAAATGTGGGGCTTACTGAAATAACGCTTGTAGGCTATACACCACGCTGCTCTATTACCACAAGACATGCCTAACCATTGCAGTCATTGCTACATGACAAGCCCAAACCGCAGAGCTGTTCTACACTGGGATTTTATTGTCATCTGGACAATTTCTCACATGAAGTTCGATGACTTCTCCTTTTGTATGGGACTTATTTCTGTTTTGATTTTTGCAGAGGCTCAAGGTGGACTGGATAATGGTAGCGGTTCACGGAGGCTGAGGACCGCATACACCAACACGCAGCTACTTGAACTGGAGAAGGAGTTTCACTTTAACAAATACCTCTGTCGGCCCCGGCGCGTTGAAATAGCAGCACTTCTGGATCTAACCGAGCGCCAAGTCAAAGTGTGGTTTCAAAATCGACGCATGAAGCACAAACGGCAGACTACGCATCACCGGGACGGGCAAGAAGGCGAGCCCAGCGGTTTCGAGCTCCTGGAGGGAACCGACGCTGCTTCACCGTATTCGAGCCAATCTGTGGAAGTAACTGGTTCTGGTTCTGCCGCAGCCTCGGAGAATGAGACGTGCCCGACAACTGCCTCCTACACGAACAGTGCGGACAAAAGCCAGCCCACGCCTGAAGAGGGCCAGGCGAGCCAGCCGGAGCCTGCATCTGTTCCTGACACAGCGGTTCACTCCCCCCCGTATCCAACGCCTACTGCAGATAACCCCACTACAATGGCTGAGGGCCGAGCAGCTGGGCCGGAGCATTCGTTCACAGAGCCGCAGGATGCCACCTCTCTACCCGATTTGAATTTCTTTTCCACGGACTCCTGCCTACAGATCTCGGACGCTTTATCGCCGAGTTTGCAGAGCTCACTGGACAGTCCAGTTGACTTTTCCGAGGAAGATTTTGACTTGTTTACGAGCACCCTTTGTACTATAGATTTGCAACATTTACAGTTCTGAACAAAAATGACATGAAAACGCATACAAGAACAATCGAACTACATCTTATTGCAGTGTCATGAATGCTTCTCGACCGCAACATTCCTATATTAAGACAGAAAAAGAGTGAAAAGAAACATTTACCTAAAGAGTTTTTTTTTTACAGAAAGAAAAACAAAATCAAAGGCGTGAATCAAAGCCTACACGGAAATAAATTGTCCATTATTTTGAAAATACGATGATGTAATCTTTTTGAATACACATCGGGATGGCCCCTTTCGAAGTTTCAGGTATTTTATTGCCTTTTGATTCTCGGCTTTTAGTTTATGTCGACTAACAGATTAATGGTTGCGGACTTTTTCAGTGAAACTCAATCATTGGAATCTCAGGAATTGTGTCAGACATGAGGGTAGTTGAACTGCTTTTAGGAATTCTCCCAAGGCGGGCGTTGTCCCTATTGAATAATTTTAGAACTAGTTTATTTATTGAGATTCTTTAATAGTAAATTTCAAATTTATTTATTGTACGTTATTTTCATAGTTGAAATAATAAAAAATAAAATAAAAAAACCCCAAATATGCTGGAGCGAGTGTGATTGATTCTCTAAGGTTTAACAAATTCTTTCATTAGCCAAGAATGTTTAATATTTTCATACAAATTAAGATTTTAATTTTACGAATTTGTTCATTCTCCTTGGTTTTGATGTATTGATGTATGGTGATGAAACTACACAATTCAGTCCGCAGGTTTTTTTTAGGATAATTATTATTAACAGTAGAATACAATTATTATTATTATTATTATTATTATTAATAATAATTTATTACCATCGTTATACTGTAATGGGTGATGTTCTGTAATTAGAATTCGTACGAGAGAGGTTGGAACTGCATATGCTCAGGAAAAAAATAAATAGCCTAAAGCCACTAAAACTTAAGTAAAATTATAAATTATTTTCAAAATACTAGTTGCCCCAAATTCTTCGCCGAACATTTTTAAAAAGAATACAACAAGAACAGTGATTATCATTAAGCTGGAAAAAATACACATATATATATTATTTAAAAAATGGGCTGTGGTTAACATTACACGTAAAAAGCAGCAGCACTGGTATTATTTATTAGATGGATGTTTAAAAAATGCGCAGGATAAGCTGCTGGAAGGGTCAATCGGTTGACTGGGCTGTGGGCTCCCATGGCTGCACCCTGATGCAAAATGGCGCTCGAAACACAATGAAGGATATGAACAATAAGGCGGCAGCCATTATGGATAGTTTGGGCGGCAGCTGCGAGCGGTGCTCCGAGCTGACTCGTTGTCAGCTGAACCATCAGTTTAGGCAAGCACAGGGCAGAAATGTATCAGTTAAAATATGGATAATAATTTTCTTACTTTTTTAAAAATAACTTGTAATAAATATTGAACACCTTATGTAACAGCTGGATCCATCCCAAGCCCTTATGGAGGAGATAATCTTACAGTGACATGGTGGTTATTTCATGTAACACAACTGCAACAACAACAACAACAACAACAACAACAGTAATTATTATAAATGTTGCACATCCCTTCTCTAAATTAATATCTCAAGAGTGTGAGGCCTTAATAAATATTATTGCCAATTTTCTAATTCCCATTTGCTTATTTGTCTGTATCACCAGGTCAGATTCATGTTATCTTCTCTGTCATTTAGCACTGAAGGATTTGAAGCAGCATTTCTTTTCATTTTAAACATGAATAGGTCTTTTTTTTTTTTTTTACATGAGCAGTACCAGGTAACGAAGCCCGTTTGTGGAACAGGTTGCTCTGTTCATATTACTGGCAAGGTGGATCTGGTCATATATAGCAGTGCTACTATGGCAGATAAGAATTTAATGGCATGTGTACAAAAGCCAAACACTGAATTAATACGCAACTCACCTACATTCATCAGCTCATAGACTAAATAGTGCTGCATGGGATCAAGAAGGATTTAAGGATATCTAATCTTAAGCAAAGTTTTCTAGTAATCAAAAGTGGAAGAGAGATAGAGTGACAAACAGATGGATAAATAAAAAATCCGATGCATCTCTGCTGCAGATAAGTAAAAATGAGTGTGATTCTGTCTGGCTGGCATCTATCCCTAAATTCAAGAGTCCATTTCAAGTTTGATTTCCAGTATACAGTTATTTCTTGTTCAAGTCCTGGTTTGGGATTTCTTAATTTCCTGATGCCACCGCATACAGGACTCATCCACTTTCTCATTTCAGATATCTGCACTACTTCTGCTTAATTCACCTGGGACAGGTGAGACAGAGACTTATCGACACATCTCCAAACAAAATAAACAACTTCTTCCCTGCCCTAAGGCCACACAAGTTTGTTTTATTTATTTAAAAGGTGTGGCTATAGGTCAAATTTTATCTCAATCTCTGTGCTTTGGTTGGTGGCCTGCCAGCTCTTACACATTTATCAGTACTTCTCTTTCTGTTTATATATTTTTGCAGAGCACAGTACTTTGGGCTGGCATATTCTAAAATAAGAAGAGGTGTGGTGGCATAGGGATTTTCTCACATGAGAAAATGGGCCAATGTTTACAGTGGTGCATCCTGGGTACTGCTATGCCTGAAGCATGGTGGGACTAGCCAAGATTAAAGTGGAAATGTCTCCTGCCCTATTTCAGTCAAACCACCATGAAGGCTCAGTTTAATCACTGAAGTGGTTAGGAAACCAAAGTACTTTGTCATTGAGCAACATCAATAACAATGGTAACAGCAAAACATTATCTGAGCTTATTTTAGAATGGCCTTATAAGACTTTACGGTTAGCAGTGTAAATACATTGTATTGGATTTTGAGCTCTTCAAACAGCTCCTTTTGTAGTTACTCTTGCATTCATTTGTTTAGCAAACACTCTTTGTTCATAAAAGGCTGCTACAACTGCTGGTCATAATGCGTATCAATGAAGCATCATAGTATGAAGATGGATAAAAATGGTAATTTAAAATGAACCCCAAGGATGTTAATGCAACAACAGCACTAAGATGCACTACTTTGTGCAAAAAAATTGAGTCATTACGAAGCCAATTGAAACCTTTCCTGCGACATTGCATAGCTTGAGCAGTTCAATTCGCAGAATTTTTTTGGCATGCAGCCTTAGCTCATTTTACTGAAAAACAAAACACATCGCTTCCATACAAAGCGTAGCCATAATGTAAGGCTTAACAGATCGGTTTATGTTCACTAAAACAAATAAAAAATAAAACTTTCAAAAGACAGTTCAAATGTATATAGACATGACTGATGAGCATTATATAATGACGTAATAAGGAGCTATTATAAAGTCTATTTTGGTCTTTCTATTTTATCTCTCTATGAGTGAAAAGTAAATGCCGACAAATAGTAAAGGAAAGTACAAACTAGAGAGAATATACTGAAAACAAAGCCTTTGTGGCAAGGTTTTGAATGTACACACAAACCTAATAATAGCATTATCCATGTAGCTATCTGCTAATTACTTCAACTCTCTGAAGGAAACAGAATGGGTGTGAAGCTGACAATAACATAAAGTGATGGCCAAATAGCAAGTCAGCAAATACAATGAAATCTATTTTAATCCAAAAATGCAATGGTTTACGTGATCATTAAGTTTTATCGCTTAATATATTCACAGAAACAAAAGACACACACTTTTGATAGTGCTATTATGGTATGCTACCTTATGTGAAATTGCTGATTAAATATAAAATCTAAATATTTACATTTTGCCAAATTGGTGGCTAATTCCAAGAAATTCATATAATTTATTGTACATTTTTGTATAATGTGTTTACACCCCACCTGACACTCATGCTGCATTCCTGCCATGCTGTAATTACCGTAAATAAGAAATAGCAACATGTGATGCTGTAATTGGAGCACGTCATCGGATTTGGACTTATACGTGGTGCTGTGGGTAACATATTACAAGTAATGCAAGTTACGTAATCGGATTACTTTTTTCAAGTAACAAGTAATGCAAAAGTTTACAACAAAGTATCTGAGTTACTTTATCAAATAAATAACGCAAGTTACTTTGTTTTCCCATTTATTCACTAGCACCTCTCAATTTTTTTATTGCTGAAGTAAGTGTGTTTGAAATTTCTTTTCCTGTGTCCAATTATTCTGTAATCCAGAATGGTTTGTTTGAGCTGTGCCCTCTACTGTACAGGCATGAGTTTGTTTTTCCTTCAGCCTCAGGTTTATTTATTTCATTTTAGGTGTGAAACGGTCTTTCATTAAAAAGCAAGCAAGCAATCCCAGCCCAGGTGAGAAATAGTAACACAAAAGTAATGTAATAAATTACTTTTCATAAAAAAGTGTAACTAGTTACTTTTTTTAAGGGAGTAGCTCAATGTTGTAATGGATTACTTATTACTTTCCCCAAAACGGCTTATACGATTCTCTTGTACTAGTTACTGCAAAATAAATCTGCAGTGGTCGTGTGGTACAGAGCTCACGTTGTACAAGTCGTAGCTCTCAGAAAATGACATATCTAAAGTTGTAATTACGAGTTTTACGATCATGTGAATGCTTTTTACAAGTCAGAATAGACCTTATTCAGAACAGTGCCATGACAGGTTTGAAAGTAAGGCTGTGAGGGATAGTGTTTTCAATGGCATCCACTGTAAAAAGCTGTATAAAGCTCCTTGATCACATATTTTTCCACAGCTCATGTTGTCTGGAGTTTTTTGTCAACTGACATGTCTTGGAAAGATATTTTTGCAGTGTTTTGTAAGCAGAACCATCTAAAAACCAATTCAATCTACAAAACAGTACAACCCACTGAAGAGATGCAAGTCTATCCTTCAAAGCCTCGCTTTCATTCCCTTTAAAAATCAAAGATGGCAGAGCTGTAAATAAGGTCTATACAGTAATTACGACATGGCATAAACGCACCTTTAGATTTAGGGGCTGGGTTGGGGACCTTTATGCTTTTATATATATAAAAACTGTTTTCATACAAATTCATACAAAATAACTAACTCGTAAAACATATTTTCTTATCAGATCGTCAGCACAATATCAAATTCTAAGTACAGGCCAAGTTAGAATAGTCTGTGATAGACATCTCTAGCAGTATGAAAATAAAGTAATCCTCCAGTATGTTAACATTAGCATTACTCCAAGAAAGCTCACTGAAAGCATGGTATACGTTTCAAAATGTTTTCAAAAGAGCGACAGCTGGTGATGCACGCATGCCACAAAGAATGGGGCGCTGTACATTGGCTCAAGACCTTACATGTCTTTCTGCACAAACTTCTTTTTTAAACAACTACAATGTTAAATATGAATATGTTTTAATGCTGATACACTTGCAGGGTTTTTATCTGGGGAAACATTTGTTAGTCTGCCATTTCTTGTGTTGATTTGGTGATTGATGTTCATGTTCTCCAGAACTCTTAATATGATTAATTAGACTAAACTGACAACATTAAAGAGTTCTGGCCACTTAAAAGTGGGAAAAAATGGAGAAGGAATAAAGTCCTTGTGTGTAAAAAATTACAAAAGCATTTGAAGAGGAGCATGACACGGCGCTGCTGGAGTCTAGGCATGCTGATCCCCTATATATTCACTTTTGTATGCTTGAAGCAGACCCTTCACAGCTGTCCATATCTTTTCAGAGGGTGAGGGGGCATTCACTAACACTTGTACAGTATCTAACAGTAACACATTTTTACCCTTAACCCTGCCAACAAGAGAATGTGCCGACAATACCTTGGAGCAATCATGCTCTGCTCTATTGCTATAGTAGACAAGATGACAGCTAGAAGTCACCCAGAAACGTAATGTATCCGGTGACATACCTTTGAAGGCAGCTTATTTTACTTGAATATTTTACATGGAATAGTTTATGTTCATAATGATACTTTGAGTAGTTATCAAAGTTACAAATTTAAGTAAAACATAATAAACTTTCTGATACTAGTGCACTGGGGCATGAAAAATGAATAAGGTTGCATTTAAGGTTTCCGAGTGTTATTTACACTGCTTCATCGTTGCTTTTGTTGTTAGGTTTTGTAACTTGCTGTTTTGTGACACCTGAAGTTAATTTTCTACTCAAAATGACCTATCGATGCTCAAAAACTACCCACTGATTGTCACCGTTATTGTGTATTGTGTACCAAGTATCAATGTATTCGCTTGAGTACCTCATATATTGTGTAGATATGTTGTCTTAGAAATTTATGCAACCAAAAGAGTAGATTTCTTGTCACACTTTATAAGTAAAGCATACACTTTAAAAGCATGGCTTAACTCAGTGCATTGTTTGAGTAAAATGTACTTGAAACATTACATAGTAAACTTCAAATGAGTAAGTAGAAATTACTCAAACTCTAGCTGGGGAAGTTAAAGTTACTTATTCTCTTCGTTAACTTTTATATAACTTAGTTAAGTGGATTTTAGTTAATTCTATACATGTTAAATGTAATTTAAAAACATTATCCTTCAGCACTGTTGCCCAATTACTTTTTAACATTTTTAATCGAGATTTAAAGTTAAGAATGTACAAAGAAGTGTACATCTTTGTTTATTCTATATTCTTTATAACAATTTCCTTCAGAAATTTAACATATTTTATCCATTAAGAGAATGCATCTCACACCAATATTTTATGCACTGTTTTTCAGTTTGCATGAATTTGCCTTTATGTCCCTTAAATAACAGTTTATTCAATGTGAGTTTTGAAGAGAGTGGGTTTAAAATAATGGGTAAAAGTCAAGGTAATCTATATTACATTTATTTCTACATAATGCCTTAATCTAAATGAATTGAGTTTATATGTAAATTTGTTTCAAATAAGAAACTATTTCATTTAATTAATGTCCACAAAAAGTCTGTCAACTATGTTACTGACCAAACACTCTGAAAACTAAAACATGGTTTATCCCAAAACCATGTGACCAGCATCATGAGTAGTCACTTTCAACTGCGGCTGACATTTTGAACACATTTTAGTAAATATTCTCTTAATTTTGTTTTATATTCAATGACCTATTGTCAAGGAGCATATTAATTGCTTGTCAATTATGTTGGGTACATTGGATGGTTTTCAATATTTTTATGATTTTATTTCAAAAAATATTAAAATGTGAGGTTAACCTGATTAACCAGGCCAGACAAGGCCTGCCATTGAAATTATGAGGCAAAACTGTGAAATTATGTGTAACTATGTTACTGGCATCAACTATGTAACTCTCATTGTCAAGTTTTGTATGGTGGCCAAGAGGGCTCAACGTGCTGCAACTGAAGAAAATACCTGCAGATAGAAAAAACACCAGCAAAATGAGAAAACGTCTACATCAGTTTAACAACACTGTGCTGCAAATAATCATGGCGCAATCAAATACATAAACGCGCTACAAATAGCACAGACAACAAAGGAAATGTTTCAAGGGGACCCCCAAAAAATGTGATGAACCTGTCTGCGACATATTTATTGTTCAATGCATTCATGTCAGTGGTGTTGTCAAACTGATGAAGATGTTTGCTTAATTTGCTGGTGTTATTCTATTTGTGCATGTTTTCTTCAGTTTCAGGGCATTGAGCTCTCTTGGCCACCGTGATTTTGACTGTTTTATTTATTTTATTTTATTTTTTTAAAATATCTACATCCACGTGGACTGGAATTTTACATGACATTCTTAAAACTATCAAAATGATCTTTAAATTATATTTATGATAAAATGTCCTTGTCCTTATAGTAACAGTTGACAAACTCACCAGGGAAAATGTCTTTTTTTTTTTTTTTCAAAATACTGTTAAATGATTAAGCTTTACAGCTTAAAATATATAAACTAAAACCAATAGTTGTTTTACTGAGAAAGCACAGTTTTTACACTTTTTTTGCTGATGTGAGATAGAAATCGTAAAATCTGCATGGATAATAATTATATAATAATTAGCAATTGTGTGTATATATATAAGATATTGCCCCAATAGTACATAGTACATAAATTCACACACCTATATGTTAGATTGCTGGGGCAATGTAATGTTTTGTTCAAGTTTTTAATTATTAAGAACAATATTAAACTGTAACTGTAACTGCAGGTGCGCTGTGACAACTTACCCCATATAAAATGACACTATGCTCCACTACAGGGGCAGGTTGTCTCAAATAGTCAAGACTTCAAGTAGACTTCCTGAAGAAATTTTCAATAAGCCCCACCACTCACTGAGAAATACTCTGGAGGAAAAAGTGTGACAACTAGTGTATAAAAGCATAAATCTTTTGTAACAGTCAGTGTCTTTACTGTCACTTTTGATCAATTTAATGCATCCTTGCTGAATAAAAGTATTCTTAAAAAAAAAACAAAAAAACTTTTGAATGGTAGTGCATAACGGTTTGCACAAAAATATTGAGCAGAACGGTTTTCAACATTGATATTAATCAGAAATGTTTCTTGAGCATCAAATCTGCACATTAAAATGATTTCTGAAGGATCATGTGACACCGAAACTGGAGTAATGATGCTGAAAATCCAGCTTTGACATCACAGCAATAAATTAAGTATTTATTAAGTATATTTTTAAGTATATTAAAATAGAAGAACGAAATTGTAACAATATTTTGCAATAAATGCAGCCTTGCTTTGTAGCATTTAAGTCTGTGGAAAAGACTACGCAGAGACTATTTTTAGGCTTGACTTTTTCTATGGGATCGAAAAGTGCACTGCATTAATGCAATTGTCAGTCTGTTCTAAAAAGCGGGAGATGGAATATCCACTTGGAGAGTGCCTATCGTATTCCATGGCTTTCTGCTCGGACAGCCAACCAATACGGTAAAGAGGTAATGAACAACATATAGAATGTCATGTGACCTCTTGAAAGCTTGGAATAGAAGCAGAGTGCTTTAGTCCACAGTGTACTCACTTATCATATTTAGCTGCCTACAACATGTAAAATTCATAATTTGTTTCGTCTGAATGAGCCACTGCAAGTGTCCCAATCACACAAAGTAAATAATAGACTTGAAGGCTTTTTATTGACATTATACAAATATGATAGTTTTTAATATGCAGTGCTGCAACGATAAGCATATATCAGTCATGCTGAATGAGAGATAAGGGCTTTGGATATTGTTTTTCTTTTAAATACCAAATTCAATTCATCATAAAGCAACAGCCGTTGAGTAAGCAGCCTCACCCTCAGGCCACTCTGTTGAGTTGTACATCGTGCGTATTTACAGTCTTGTGAATCGTATCTGCATGCACGCCAAATGCTCACAATCGTGTTGGTAAATTATAATTTCTAGTATTAATCATGTTAGGCGTCAACCATAAACGGATGCCACGCATACCAAATCATCTTGTAATGAAAACAATGGTGACATTTACCTAATGTATGACTTATTAATAGCTTAAACAGTCAAACTTGTGCTTTAGTGTGAGTTACAAAATCAGTTGACCCAGCATGGACCATCTACATAGATACTTGACCCTTAAACCCCACCTGTCAAGAAACCAGGCCTGTGATGCAAAATTTTAAACAAAGCACTTAATGCATGTAAATCCAAATATCAAATACAGCTTTTTTGGAACAGTGCATATTACAGCTCTCAGTTACCGATCGGCACGCTAATAAGACCACCATAAACTTTCTTGCATTGCAAAATGTATGTGAAGAGCCTAAAAGTTGAATTTTATAAATTATTAAAAGATTTATTGTTTGGAAACCAATGTTTTTGCCTTTATAATAATCTTTCTTTTTTTAAAGTTAGAAATGTAAAAGGTCTTAACACTGATAAGGAGAACAAAGGAGTGAGTTTAATGCAATAATGCATGTTAAATGCTACTCTAAACATCTATGACCCCATGAAATGACGTGAAACTTTAAACCAGTGACTTTATGAAAATGTGTGTGTACATATCTAGCAAAAGTACTTAAGATTTAGTCACACATGGGCAACCTCCACTTTGCTACTCAACCACCTGGAATGACAACACCTGCCCAGAAAGTTTACATCTGATTTGGATATAGTTGACTAAGAGAGAGTGCCCTATGAGAGATTTGACAGCGAGAGGTTAATTTTACATAGCTGCAAGGAGAGAAACACTGAATAGTACACGAATAATGATAATGGACATAAAAATAGATGTGGATGCTGCACAGCAAAAAAAAGACTTTTTAATTAGTCTTTTTGACTTGTTTCCTGGTTAAAAATTCTTTAAACAATATATGTTTTTGTTGCTTGTAAATTAACGCTACATAAATTCCTTAGCCTATTTTTAGAAAATGATTCATTAATACCAGTGTATTTTTACTTACTACATGGGCAGATTTATCCACTTAAATGTTTTACATTTAATCAGGTGATTTTTTTTTTTTTTTAGAGACAAAGACAAAAATATCAATTAGGAACATGTTTTGTTTTCTGGGGTATTGTTAACAATGGAAAGTAAACATATTGATGTTCAGGATTTTATTTTAAGGTGGTGACAAGCTTAAAAGGTAAGATAGATAGATAGATAGATAGATAGATAGATAGATAGATAGATAGATAGATAGATAGATAGATAGATAGATAGACAGACATAGATTGATGGATAGACAGACAGACAGATAGTGTTATTGTTATTGTACCCTGTTGTCTCAGCTTGACAAAGAATAACAGCTTGTATTCACACAAACTCCTATTTTTCTTTCTAGATATGATTGTCTAGCACAGTATCTGAATCATGTCAGCAGATCTTTTGCATAGTTTGTCTAAGAGGACATTAGGATGAATAATTGTGCCTGCATCTGCTAAATATTTGATTTATTGAAAGCTATGGTAATATGTTTGAACTAGCAAATTAAGTGTACACATATTTACGCTGAATGTTTAAAAAAAATAGGAAAAGTAAGTAAGTCAGACGAGACAGCGAAGTATATACATGGCATTCTGAGGAGAGGGTGCTTGAGTTCTAGCAATCTCGTTTGAGCACTTAAGTCGAGTATAATGGCAAAAATAAAACTAATGCTATTGTTTCTACTGCTCCTTTAGCCATTTGGTTGCTTGCAACAGTGGATTAAGATTAATTATCTGGATCACTTTGGAAGTGAAATTCAGAAAATCTGCATGTCCTACGTTTGTTTATTATACAATGACTTGGATAATTTAGGAGACAAAGCAGACGGCTCATTTAACCTCTGAGCAGAATATGAAAATGAGGGCGTGACTGACTTTGGGTAGGTGTCACCTCTCAAAGGATGGATACATGAGTAAAATCGTTTAATTTGTATAGCGATTTTCTTAATACCCCAAACACTTTACATGTACAATGGAAATATCTTCATCTCCACCTACATGAATAAATTATTCTGTTGATACGCCAGTGTCTCAATGGGCTTACCGCACATCAGCTGCTCAAGTGACGACACTGAGGAAGGGTGGTGGGGGAAGGAAATGAGCCAGCTTTCAGGACTGAGAATATTAAAAGGTAGAGGAACTGTAAAAGGAAATTAATAGTAACAAGATGTCATCTGTGGTGTTAAGGTTAAGTGTACAAGCTCTCAATGTTGAGCACATGGTGTGGAATGAAGAAAGAAAACTATCGGCTATTTGAATGGCTTCAAGGGCCATTCATTATGTAAGTTAATGACTTGGGCATGCAAAAAAAAAAAATAAAAAATCAAAGGTAGTTATGATGGGAGGCACATTACTCTCAGCTGCATTTTAGGTTTTGCCTAACAAAATAGAAAAGAACTGCCAAAGTGCATAAATTTGGGAATAAAAGAATATGATTGAAAGTTAGGCATTCCTTAAAAACAAATTAGACACTAGCAGAAATGATACATCTTTCACAACTGTTACATAATTGGAGAGTATCATGACAAAACTTGTCAGTTTTGCCTAAGTTTCATTGGTTAAGGCACTGGAGTGATTTCAGTCTAACAATCTTCATGGTTCAGAAACATTAGCACGTGACATGTAATGACGCCATTTCGACCCAGTTAAGCCAAACAAATAAATTAATCTAAAATTAAATGAATGATATTAAGGATAACCCTGGGATACACAGAGTTTTTTAGTATCCAGACCTGAATTGTTATATGCAAGTCGAGCCATTGCGAACAACTGTGCCAGATGACAATAACGTTAAATACACAAGTATAATGAAAAAGTAGAAAAAAAAGACTTCCTTCATGTTTAAATCATAAAGAGTAACTTTTTCTTCAGATCAGTTTACAGCTGTCCTCAATGTTTTAATACTTACGCAGGAATACATCTATCGAGCCGCTAGGGTGCGCAGCGACTGGGTTTTTTTGGCGCCAGAAGAACGTTATCAACAGTTGATAATAGTTGAGATGAAATAATGAATTACTTAGACATCAAATTAATTAATGACAATTTATTCATGAATATTGTATCAATTATATAATAATAATAAAAACACTGCCAGTGTTTATATTATATAATAATACAATATATAAAGGAATTATATAAACAATGGCAGTGTTAATTTAATTTGCCATTGTTTTGCTGTGTAGTAATAATACTCATCATAATAATTTATAGAATTGATATATTTTAATGCCTCTTTTCTCTTTTAAGAATTGTTAACAGCTATAAACGGAGTCTCTTTTATAAGAACTTCATATCTAGGAAGGAAAAAAAACTTTTTACGTCACATTCATTTCAAAAACTTCATTATTACTTGATTATTCGTAACACACTAACTCATACAAACGTTCAAATTCGTAAAGTCATTTATAGAATCGTTGAAACGAATGTACTCAAGACTAAATAACAAAGTTGGCAAATTCCTATTTCTTTTCGCCAAAGGTCATTAGGAAGAGTCGCTGAATCTAACATGATATTAATCATTTGTTTGTAATAACTGGAAACATAAACTGTTCTAGTTTTTTTTTAAAGATCTAGTGGGGTATGCGTATAAAACATTGTAACCAATCAACTGATGAATTCGTTTAAAACAAAAGGACATGAAGCCTCGAGGACTCTTGAGAGCAGGGCAGAGTTGGAACAGTTCTTAAAAACTGCTCAAAGTAGTTTGGAATCTCGGGCTGCGTAACTAGACAATCACTTGGCACGTGAACCGACAGATAACAAATCGCTGTGGGCGTTATATTGTTACCCTTTCTTGTACCACCATGTACTAATGAGCAAATATATTCGAACTTCTTCAGCCCCCTATATTGAGCGTGGGCTTTATATGAAGAGGAAGACTTGCTCAGCATTGTCATCTTAATTAATTATTAGCTTCTCTCTTCTCCTGCTGTCCACCAACGCCCGTCAAGCCATCCACGGTGCAGACATTTCTTTCTCATTAGTTTGACGCATAACCCTAAAGTTTGGAAGATTACAGGCTTAGAACGCGTCATTTATAATCTTTTTACAATTGCAAAACTAAAGTTAGGAACTGTAAACACCATCTTCCTCACTCTGACCTGCAGAAATCCAGCACAATCCCAGGCAACAAAGCAGCAACACAGGCAGTGAGAGAAAAGGGAACTCGTTGGCGTTTCTTTCCTGCTTGTTTGGACTCAACAGAAGGCTCGCTGTCGACCTAATTTCGTTTTGGTAACAGATCAGTTCAGTGATTCAATTAGACGGGTCCAAAGCCAACCCGGACCGATCTGCGAACCGTGGCGTCACTTCCAATTCGAGTGTTAAACAGATTTCCTTTCTAAACGCACATAATGAACTCTAGTCTTAAAGGCAACAGTGAGCGTTACTCTTATTAAAAAGGACAATCGAGATCACATGGGCCTGCTTCAGAGCATTACAGTAGGAAGTAATGCGTTATTCCTCACTAAAACTAGAATACAGCTGGTAAGGGAAGAGATGAGAGGAGATGAAGGCCTAAATCTCAATGCAAAAGTCTGAAACGTTCTTTCTTTATTTCGCTTTCTCTCATTCGGAGAGTCTTTCACGCAGGGTTTGACATATTCTAGCTGTTATCAGATTGATGGGCTAGTTTGATTGAAGTGGCTTTGTCATGCAAATGTCAAGCGCGTGATGGATGGTCGCCGTGCGCTGACAAACTTCTGGAGGTCCCCTCACCATTGGCGCCGTGACGTCTCACGTGACCAGCAGCTGAGGTAAAGATGTGTTATAGGGAAGCACGAGCAAATACTCAAGAGGTAAGCATTTCCCCCCTTCCTCATGACATACTGTTGCGAGCTAGCAGGACAGGAGGCTCTCCCGATCTCTTAGGTTGACCCTCCACCATTCATAGCGCATGGACAAATCCAGAATGAACTCTTTCTTGGAGTACGCAATTTGTAACCGTGGTACGAACGCCTACTCGCCCAAGGCTGGATACCACAACTTGGACCAGGCGTTCTCGGGCCCCTTCCATACCGGACACGCAAGTGACAGCTATAACGCTGATGGACGACTTTACGTAGGGGGGAGCAACCAGCCAGCAACAGCAGCAGCACAACATCAGCACCAGAGCGGCGTTTACGCGCATCACCAGCACCAAACGCATCAGAGTGGTATCGGCCTCACCTACGGTGGCACTGGGACTAGTTATGGGACCCAGGCCTGCGCCAACCCGGACTATGCTCAACACCAGTATTTCATAAACCCTGAGCAGGATGGGATGTATTATCACTCATCGGGGTTTTCAACCTCAAATGTCGGTCCTCACTATGGCTCCATGGCTGGTGCATACTGCGGGGCGCAGGGAGCCGTTCCAGCCGCACCTTATCAGCATCATGGATGCGAAGGCCAGGACCACCAGCGAGGTTACTCACAAGGCACCTACGCCGACTTATCGGCCTCCCAAGGGGGGGAGAGGGACACGGATCAGTCGCCACCTGGGAAGACATTCGATTGGATGAAAGTCAAAAGGAATCCCCCTAAAACAGGTGGATTAAATTGCCTCTTTGAAGCAAATATTTATGTGCTGTACACTCAAAACCGAGAGAAATGATGCCTTACACGAAGCAAATAAGCTTTCAGATCTACATAACCAAAATATAACAAACTGGAAACTTTGAACCTAAGATATCTAAAAAATTAAATACATTAAAAAAACGGGCCTGTTCACTTCAGTTTCAACCCGTCTCCCCCTGCGTTAATGCATCAAACAGACATGCTTTCGTTCGCCACAGGAAATGCACCAGCACTGTTATCTTTAACTGGTCCCGGTTCTCGCCGCGCAACATTCGTTTTTGTTGGCCTCCATTGTGTTCTTAAACTTTCGTCGTCTGTCCCAGCAGTGTTTGCCTCACAACGATTTAGTGCACCAACTTTTACGCAAAGGGGCCACCATTTTGACACACTCTACAAATTGAGTGGTCATAAAGCCATCTTTGGGGAGTACTGAGTTGCATGTATTCAATTTACCCCGTTATGAGTTCTTTCAAAATTGATTAATGCAGACAGGGGGATTATAGTAAGGTTAACAAAAGTTTGCAAGACCGAATAACTTGTTGAATTTTTCTGCGATTTAAATCGCCACATCTAACTAAGGATAACTTGGTTGCTGTTAGCGTTTTTATAAATATAAGCCAATGAATTATGATTCATTTATCTGTGTTAAATTGTTTGACAGTCATGTAACCATTCTTTCACTTTTGCCTCGCAGCTAAAGTGGCCGAGTACGGACTGGGACCGCAAAACACAATTCGGACGAATTTCACAACCAAACAACTCACAGAGCTCGAGAAAGAGTTTCACTTCAGCAAGTATCTCACGCGCGCGCGGCGAGTGGAAATCGCCGCCACGCTCGAGCTGAACGAGACACAGGTTAAGATATGGTTTCAGAACCGCCGAATGAAGCAGAAGAAGCGAGAGAAGGAGGGACTCGCGCCCGCCTCGTCCACCTTGTCTAAAGACCTCGAGGATCACTCTGATCACTCAACTTCAACTTCTCCAGGAGCTTCTCCAAGTCCGGATTCCTAACAGAGGACAAAAGCTATGGGTGCATCGAACAACAGATTCGAAATATAGTCTATTAATTTAAGCAGTCCAAAATGTGCCAGACAGACTTTCTCGTGTTCTTAGTTTTTTATTACAGGCGAAAAGTGAAAAGCAAAGAGACTTTTAGCACAACAATGGACATATTACACCGTCCGCTTGAACTACATTTCCAAAACTCACTGGAAACGTTTGTGTGTGTTATACAGGGTATTTCAACAATGATGATGAATATAATGCACTTTCACAATGTTTACAAGTCTCTAAACTGCATTTACAGGAAGCCTGGGTTGTGTTGTCAAAATATGATGTTTTTGTTGCGTTTATGATGATTGAATTGATGTACACATTTCATATCTGACTCTTGTGGATTGTAGATTATAAGGGTTTTCGGACTCCTTGCACTATGCGTTTACAGGGTAGGCCTTTCCTGAACACCAGCACAATTTACCGGAATTCGTGAACGATTCCTCCTCAATGTACACTGTGATATTCCGTTAATAATTAATAATGTGTCGCTAGTCAGGCCCAATTTACAACATACATTTAAATCTCGAACATGTGTCATGGGTCTTGGGAAAGTTCCATTCCGTTTGTTGAAGAAAAGGACAATGCAGGGTGTTTAAATGTACTTTACTTTATTAAAACATTTACAGAATTTGATTTTTTTTTAGCCTAGTATTTTTTATACGCAGACGAGCTGAGTTTTATTAGTTACTGTCTGCAGGATTCATTCCGTTATCTAAATGTCTCAATCAAATGTTTATGTCAGTTTATGTCTTTATCTACCTCAAATAAAACAATATTTTACTGAACCAGTCTCTGCCACAAGATCACATGCGTGTGTATTTAAGAAAAAAAGAGAGAGAGAAAAAAAATGTTAGTATGGAGTAAACGATGACATGGGTTTAACAGCCCTATCTTCACTTGGAGGGTGAGAAAGCGACCACCGGTCAGTGTTATAGGATGCTCGGAATGTTGTTGAGCAATCAGGGTGGTTCACGATGACCTTTTTACCTCACTGCGATATCTAAACACACAAACAGACTGAGTGTTTTAGGGGTGGCACAAATAGCACTGAGCAAATGAAAAGAAAGACATACTTTCAAGAAACAAAACAGAATTGTGGTGCATTTTAGTTGAGTGTTATTATGAGCTGGCTTCTTATTTACTTGCTAAACGGACTGAACACCTCCAAAACCATAAATCTTTAGAGTACATGCATTTAATTATCATTCTCAAGTGGTTAACAACAAATAAAGCACTCTTGACTTTAGATCAAATCGGTTGCTAAAATATTATTGTAATCGAGAAAAAGACTTTTTAAAGCAAAAAAATCCGTAAGATTAAACTTGTGCCCTAACAGACATGTTTGGTCTTTGCAACAGTGTTCGCATTAGGTTCACTTGGGTGTAAGTGGCATTCGCTCACACCAGCCTCCTGGGCGGTTCTGTTAATGAAACGCATCTAGGCCAATGTGCTTGTAGCGAGAAAGACAACACATATTGGAACATGCAGTTCCTTAGGAAAAACTTGTCAGGCTAGCTTCAGCAGAAACGCTAAAGGAAAGCTCAAAAACATAAAATCGTAATAAAATATGACTGAATATATGCTAAATGTTGCTTCGCACCAGTGTCAGTAATTAGAATAGTTTCTGCCATAGCTACTAGGACTCACAATATCCTCGATTTTACGAAATACACTTTTAGTAACTTTTTATAAGATTTTTTTTATTCCATAAAAATATCATTATGTATTTTATGAGATAAATATCTACAATATATATAATTATTGAGAGAGAGAGAGAGAGAGAGAGAGAGAGCAATTGCTATAGGCTATGATTCGCTCTCGACCATCTGCTGGTGCACATTTCAGTCACGCTGTTCGGGGCGTTTGTCCTGTAGCCCCCTGAACGGGCCTTTGATCCAACCGCTACCCCCGCGGTCAACCTCCCTGGTCTGCATTGAAACGTAAAAGTGATGCTTACAGTAGGGGGTTTAAATAGAGGTCACCGTTAACTTTAGCTGAACTCCTTACCAAAAAAAAAAAAGGAAATAGACGAGTCTCTGACTTCACAGTCCCATAGCAAGATGACAAACATTTGAAAAAATAATTATATATATATATATATATATATATATATATATATATATATATATATATATATATATTCTTGCAGCCATTATTCTTGGAAAAATTAACAAAATTAAAATATTATCACAGATGATTTGTTTCAGTATTGTTAAACTAAATGTAATTTTTTATATCCCTCATATTGTCCTATTTGATATATGCAATTGTGATTTGTGTAGAGCTATGGATTTTCAATTATGGTTTTACATTAGTATCCACAGGATTTGTTTAGGACTGTCATGAAGACTGTAAATAGCTATATTTACATTTATTTATATTTATATTTATTTATTATAGCTATATTATTCTATATAAATGGATATAGCCTATTTTCGAGTCACTGCTCAGTAAAATAAATAAATAAATAAATAAAAGGAACATTGACATAAAATCTCGCTGAAGAACTTTCTATCTGTGCTCTATTGACAGACTTTCGTTCAAATTAGACTTCAGATTTTAGGAACTCTCGATTTTACATTTGTGCCACCTTAAAAGCACAAGCAGAGCAAAGCAGGTGAGCGAGAGAGGGCAAACTCCGGTGAAAGAGCCGGGGGAATGAACTCTTGAGCTGGAGGGTGCTGACAAGTGGTGAAGAGAACTAGTGGAGGGGGGTCAGAAAGGTTTGGGGGTCGTTTTTCGAACATTTAAGGAAACGAGTTTGCCTAACTTTTCCCCCCTTGTTCTCTCTCTCTTGTGGCCTCACCTCTTCCCCAAAGTTTACGCGGGTTTGACAGTTCCATTTCATCCACGACCCTCTGACGGACTACCCCAATATTTGCTCAGGCGGACAGGTTTGCCCTGGGCCCTGCCTCAAACATCCCCTGACTGCTTCTCCCCTGGCCTCGGTTCACTCAGAGTTCAGTCCAAATTAATACTCGAAATAGGCAGGTCAGCTTGTCAGGAGCTGCGGACGGGCTTCCATCTCGCCGGGGTCACGCGCAGGTCTCTCCCTTCAGCTTGCGCCGCGAGCACCGTTCTGGGGCTTCACTGTCTCTCTAGAGTTTTTTAGCTGTTCACCCGTATCTTTCCTCTGCCCCGGTCAGCACCTTTGAGTTACCCATCTTTCTACCATACTGTAAATACATGCTTATATATATATATATATATATATATATATATATATATATATATATATATACATACATATTATATACATATATACATATTATATATATATATATATATATATATATATATATATATATATATATATAAAGCTCCATAAGGACTTCGAAACAACCTAGAGTTTTGGCTTTTCTCTATAGCTTGTAATAGCTATTGTTTGTTCATGAGTTACAGAAAACATTTTGCAGGATGTTGGAAAATATGGGAGTATTAAGATATTTAAAAAAATATCTGCTCTAATAAAAATTCGGAATGGTTTTAAAAAATATTGACAGTATTTAAACGCGGTTATAAAATAAAAGTTTATAAAATGGCACGTAAATGAACGAAAAAGCACCAAATTAATGTGATAGATCTTCACAATTCACACAGAAAAAGTCGAAATATCAGGAATTTTCATATTTAAAAACATATATTTGGAGTAAACGGAAGATGAATTGCTGACGTGTTTGACGAAATTATGACGTGACAATGTGAATTGTTTGCTTACATTCAATTATTTATGAGAGCGCCCTTGTAAAGATTTTTTTCTTTTCAATGGTCTGTTTTTAATTTTAAATATTTCATTAGCTACAGTAACTAATAACTAATTAATGTAACTGACTTCTGCAGTTTCCAGCTACTTTCAATTGCATTTGAAAAATGACATTATTATTATTATTTCGATGATTATTATGATTATTATTTACAATTGTTCGTAATAAAAGTAGTATTGATATTTTAGCTGAAACATTACTCTTCTAAATATCTGGAGGGAAACTTTAATCATGGAAAATCACATGTTAAAGCTTACATTAACAATACCCATTCTTTCAAAATAAAAATATTTTATTTGATCAATAATTACTACTTTTACGCTATTATTTTAATTGTAAAATATATTATTGTAATAGAAGTATAGGTTGTACTAATAACCTATACTTAAAAGTCACGTCATTATTATTATTATTATTATTACTAATGTTATGTAATGGTTATGAACCCTAACATGGCGGCGTAAAGATATTACATCGCATCATTGAACTCTGCGCGAAGTTTCGTGACCGTTTGCCCTGTTGTTAAATATGGTGCAAGACCAACTTTAAAAAAAAAAATCCATCTTCACAATCCATCAAAAGTGAAAAGGAGCGCAACCCACTCAGCAGGCCGTCAGGGTTCATGCAACTGAATGTGTTAAAAAACGCCGGTGAACTCATCATGACCCTGCGCTGACCAGACGCGCACAAGAACACCCCGAAATGCCAAGAAACTATAGGATTTTGCAGGACTGTCTGCATTAATTAATAGGCCTAAGGAGAAAAAAAATTCCACGATTTAACAACTTCACTTACAGCAATAATTCGCAAGTTTGGTTGTGTTAAAGCAAAATGTTAAAACATTGCTTCTTTTTAGAATCTAATAATAGTAATAATAATAGGCTACATGTCGAATCTTTCTGGATTTTTTTTTTTTTTTTTTAAAAATCAATATAAATAAATAAAACCATATTTTTAACATTCATAATGGCTTCTGTCCATTTCTTAACTGGTGAGAACAGGATTGAGAACATCTATTCTGCTTCTTCTCACATTCTTGGCTGAATTCAGAGCAAAAGGTTATCTGAGAGAAGAATTCCTCCCTCACGCTTGAGGAAGGCCAGAGAAAAGGCCAGCAGGCCACCAAACAGAAGCAGAGGAATCTCAACAGGTTACACAATGCTCAACGCATTAGCAAACCCTTCTGAGTTTGTAACATTGCTAATTTTATAAAATCAAAGTTTTAATATTATGAGCCAAATTATAGATTAATATGTTGTTGTGACGCAACTAAGTCTTTATTTAGATTCCAGTGTCAAGGGTGCGCAAACCAACAATAAATTACCTTAAACAGATTTATGAATGTTTAGTTCATTCTGGATTTGTTTTAATTGACCAACACCTAAGAATCAGATGTTTGTTGATAAACGTATCCGAGGCAGTTTTAGGATTTTTTTTTTTGTGCATGATCCCTCTGCCCCATTTTTCTATTCTGTCTCGTTTGCTTCGCGTGCGGTATCCGATTCTAGTTGGATTAAAAGAGTAGCCCTGCATCCCTTGTCTCTTTTACACAGGCAGTGTGTTGAATGAGATCTGCACAATAGCCCTGTTTACCTCATACAAACACAGCATGTTGTCACAAGGTATTTATATCTCAAATGGAGATTAGAAACAGAGTCCCTCTCTCTCACACACACCATTTCTGTACAAGAATCGAGGTTCAGTTGTTTACTGCAATTTACCAAGCTATTCCTCACAACCAAATTGGAAATTTGTAGTACAATATATGTAAGTTGTCTATTCATTATTGCATAAGGGCTTGGGGCAGTGTGTGTGTGTGTGTAGTCAAAACAGTAACATGAGGGATCCACTTACCCAGCACAAGACTGAAAAGTTTGTTGGTATCCATGAGGAATCCCTCATTCATTTTTTCATCATCAACTTCTTTTCTCCAAAAATAACACACACTACATGTCACTCTTTCCCTCTGCTTGTATCTGTCATCACTGTAAACTCTTCTTCAACAGCCAAAAAACAACCTGAGATCAGGAGTACATGTGCCTGTGTGTGTCAGCGTGTTTTAATTGGTAACAAAATGCTGAATGAGTCAGAAACTGATGCCTGGTCAGCTACAGTGCGAAGATGGACAAAGGCTTAGTCTCATATAACGGGCCAGAAAGACATTTCTAAAAGAGGACGAGGTGAAAAAACTCGGTCCAAACTAGGGCCCCAAGCTCCAACTTGCCTCAATACATCTACCTGGAAGTTTATAGTATGCCCAGCAAAACCTTGATTAGCTGGTTCAGGTTTAACTGAGTGTGAGTTAAACTCTGTCGGACAGTGGGCATCCAGTAGCAGGATTGGACACCCTGTCCCAGGCTGTGCCACTTAAAACTTGCTAGAGGAAACAAAAAGTGGCATTCAGTCACCATTAAATGATTCAAGTCACCATGAAATCAAAACGAACAATTCCTATTTTTATGGAATATTGTTGTATTCATTACATATAATTTAACTGTGCACATCATTATTTGTTTAAAATGAATGTGCCCTAATAATCTTTAATCAAAATAACTTCCCCTCCTGCTTTCAGCGACATCCCTTCTCTGATGACGTGTTTACTGACGTGAGGGCGGGGCAACCTGTCACTCACATGACATCACAGAAATAGCATACAATCAAATCAAATCAATTCCCCATGGACAAAATCAAGTTCCAACCTACATTTTTATTGTTTGAGATGCCGTTTCACTCGGATATATGTCACAACAGAGGAGAAAAGACTATCGCAACTTCCGTTTCATGCCGACTTAGCGCATTCCAGGATTCTCGAGCGATTGCAAGACTCACCGAGGCTTTCCTTTCATCAGAGACATGTGCGACTCTTCAGAGCTGTCAGAAATCAGAGCAGGGGGTTCAAGAGGTGGTGGAGACTGAAGATTATTTTTGTGTGTGTCTGCACAGGTGTGTGTAGGTCCAGAGATCAGAGGTCTGGATGAGATGGTGCAGACAGGATGGACACGTGGAACATTTAAACCAAACCGGAGACTGATGACCAAGGATGGTGTCTGTGTGAGGGGGACTTCTCATGTTCAGATGCTCTGACATTCAGTATGTAGGAGTGTATTTTTGTATATGAGATAGTGATGACCTGAAGACAGGATGGAAACCCAATCTTTGGCTTCAGTCCACGTATATGCTTCTCTTAAAATCGTATAGACATCATTACTCGTCCATCACAAAAGTTCATAGCGAGGGCACACCAACAGCCTTTGACCTTCAACCATATATACACTCACACGTAATCACATCTTGTGCTGAACTACAGCAAGGCTAGTGTATGTGAACGCGCAACTATCATATTTTTAGCACAACCAATCTAAAACCAGCTTGGTGTTTAAATATAATAAGAGACTCAAGGTTACACTGGCACCTCACTGTCAGCTCAACAAGACACTCCATGTGACACCAAAGGTCAAAAGTGTTTTGCCCCTCCCGCCATCGTCATTTCACGTCTACTCCCACTGAAACAGGGCAATATGTGTTACACTAATGACAAAAGTTGTTATATATGCGTGTATGACTCAAGGTGAATGTCGAGGTCCTGGAAGTGCGAAAGATTTAATCCAGAGCTGTAGCTTTTCTAATTTAATATGATGTTTGTGTTGCTTCAATCTCTATGCTTTCAATATTCGCGCAAAAGGCACAAAATGACTATAATTGTACACTTGTATACAAAGACATTGCTTTTTCCCCCTGGCAATCGACACTCTTAAAAATCAAGGTTCTAAAAGAGGATTTTCTAAATAATCCGAGGAACCTTTTCCACTATAAAGAATATTATGTGCAATGGAAAGATTCCATGGATGTTAAAAGATATCATTGATGATCATCGAAGAGTGGATCTTGCTCTATATTGACAAATTGCAAATACTCACACACTTTAAATGTATATTATAAGCCACTGAGGTTACCATCCAAGATACGGTTCATTATCTAATTTTAAACAAATTAGAAAATACAAACACTGAAAATAATCAAATAAACAGAATGTACATGTAAATGATTCACTGATTTTCCACCAAGATCAGTGGGATTAAATGATAGTGAGATGCTTTCAAATGAATAAAAACATTTTAAAGAGTCAAAATGTAAATAAATAAAACCAAAAATTCTGTTTTTTTTTTCAAATATTTGGAGCATTTGGCAAATGTAAAGTGCATAGTGAAAGACAGTTAAAATAAAGGTAAAGTAAAATAAAGTATATTAATAATTCTTCAAGTGTGGTCAAAAATTAAAAAAAAAATTATCCTCAAATGTTTGAAAAATTTTATTGTGATCTGACTAGTCAAAAAGTTTTGAACATTCCATTCAAATTCTATATTGAACTTGTCAAGCCATTTTCAGAGCAATTAAATAAAAGTAAGCCAACACACACACACACACACACACGACTGCATATCAGTTTAATTCTATATTATTGCTTATTGTGATAATAAATTGTGGAATATTCATGTTTATATCACATACTGTCTCATTTCTTGCCTTCATGCTGTTCATTAGACTTCTCTCTTGCTCCCCTTTTCATCTTCTTCTTCCTCAATGTGCCTGTATTATCCTACTGGAAGCGTGAGCTCTCCATAAAAGGTCTTGCCTGGATGACAGGAAAGGGAGGGGTTACCCACACATACTCATTCTTTCTCTTCATGAGCTAATCAGGTGAAATCCAATTTAGTTCGGGAAAATCAGGGCATTAAAAATTTACATGAAGAACGGCAGAAAAAGAGAAAGCAAGAAAGATGGATTAAAATTCAGAATATTTTCTACATCTCATTTGTACATATGCATGTGCCGCTTTAGATTTCACATGCTGTGATGTTCTTGGCAGTAGGCCTGCTGTGTCTGGGGGTTCACCGCAGCAGAGTGAAACCAGGTTAATGTCACTCTGGGATCGGCTCATATGGTCTGAGGGAGGTTCCAGTTGAGAGCTCAGATTTACTTTCGTCTCCCACTGCCTGGATCTCAATGACAGCTAACCTCTGAGTGAACTCTTCCTCACACACACACACACACACAGACATTATCCAGCTATAATGTGCAGACATTATAACATTCATGGGTAGAAACACACAATTGTCATGTCTGAAACATTTCAGAGGGCAGCTGTATAGAAGTGTAGAATATCTCAAACAATCAACAAAGATGTGGGTAAAAATGCATCAAGCACACAAACCTCATATATTTTCCTCTAAGATTTTAAAGATCCTGAAACATTAGTCTCAGCATCAGCCTGAGGAACTACGCAGTGTCCATTCATTTCAAATGCCAAGCTCTAATCTGATTGGCTGCATTTACACAACTTCCTGTGGCACAGGTTTTAATCAGCCCATATAGAAAACCAATTCATCTTTAGAAGGTCTTGGGCTCTCGATGAGCACCTTCGAGGAACAACTAATCAGTGTACGTGCCAAAGATCGTAGGATCATAGACTGACTTTGCAATGATAATACATGAGGTTATTCATTAACAGTATCATGAATGAACAACGAAGAACAATAATTAACATTGTTCACTGTTAATTCATGTTTGTTCATTATTTATTGCATTATTTATTAATGTTAATTTAACACACTCACTCATATAAAACATATACATAACTGGACACATATATTTACATTATATATTTATAAAATATATTTCAGATTTAATTGCCCCTGAACAGCACATAAAAACAAAACCAACATGGTCAGACATGCCAGTCTGAGAGACCCTTCCTGTCTAAGTGGGTGGTTCTTGGCCAGAATAAGCTTCTTGGACTAGTCAGAAGTCTGGCTGTGCAAGACTTCTCAACCATATTGTGGTATGGCCCTTATCTGAAATATGTGGCTCCATTTCTTTTCTTGTGTTTGGCCCTCTACCAGCTCCCCTAATGAACCCTGACAGAGAGCTCCGTCCTGAGGCCTTCACCATCCCCTGCCTCAGCAGTGTCCAGCCCACACAGTTCACTCAGGTGAGCCCCATGGTGCAGCTCTGCCTTGGGGACACACATGCCACCATTAATCAACAGGAGAGCCCGGGGCAGACACAGACTACACTGGCTCAAAGCCCACACACACACACTGGAGATACATGCAACACTTCTACACTCGTACACAAACACCCACAGATTTCAGAATTCTGTCATCATTTACTCGTCTTCATGTCGTTCCAAACCTGTTCACATTTCTTTCATCTGCAGAGCAAAAAAACAAACAAACAAACCCCCCCCCCAAAAAAAACAAAAAGATATTTTAAGAAATGTCTTTTTTTTTTTTTTTTGTTGAGTGAACTATCCCTTTAAATATTGACAACACAAGACTTGCGATAATATTTAAAAAACTGCAATATTTAGGCAAATTGCAACATTACAACTTCACCACAACACAAAAACCATTTTGATTAACCTGAATAATTTCATATTTGGAGAGAGCATATTTTTGAATTAGGATATTAATTATTAAAATAATAAAACATTTATTCATCTCAATTAAACTTATCATCAGGGTTTTACATCAGGCACTAAAACTGCTTGACCAAGGGAATTACAGTAAATACAGTAATGGGCAGCTTCATCTCTAGACTGGCGTGATGAATCCGATCTTCAAGCAAAAGGAACTGGATGAAATATTTGAATGCTTTCAATCTACAATCTGATTTCTGACTTGTGATGCATAGTCACACCATATTCGTTCACTGGTCCCCCATAGAGCCTGGTTTCTCTCAAGGTTTTTTTCTTTTCTTTCTCCATTCTGTGTCCTGATGGAGTTTGGTTTCCTTGCCACAGTCGCCTCTGGCTTACTTAGTTGGGGACACTTTATATTCAAAAATATGATTGATTTGACTGCACTGACACTATTGGATGAGAACTGAACTGAGCTGGATGATAACACTGTCAAATGAACAAATGAACTAATTTAATAATCAATGATCTTTACAACGGAATTGAATCAACACTGAACTGACTGCAGCTGAACAATGGCACTATTTTCTTTTAGAGATACTGAACTCTTTCCATCATTGAATCATTTTCCTGTTATTAATGTAAAGCTACTTTGAAAATCTGTATTGCATAAAGCGCTAAATAAATAAAGGTGACTTTACTTGAATTGATGCATTAAGCAAAATGAACTAACAATGAACAATGCTTTAAAGCATTTATTACTTGACTAATATTAATTTCAAACATTTTAAATATTTAATTTCAATTATTTCAAGCATGAATCACACATAATGGATCAGTTATTATTAATGTATTGCAAACAAATTAACAATGAAAAACAGCATATTTATAAAAGAAAATGCTGATATAAATCTTTTGTTTCGAATCATTGGTTCGGATTGCGTATCAAACTGCCAAAGTCACATAAATCACTGAAATTTCGAATCACTAATGACGTAACGAAGCCTCGTTTACTGAAATCATGTGACTTTGGTGCTCTGAACCACTGATTCAAAACAAAAGATTTGCAACGCTTCGAAGAAGTGTTTTGAAATCGGCCATGACTAGATATTGTCGAAAAGTCGTTATTTTGTTTTACAAAATACAATACAAAAAGTATTCTCATCGCTTTATATTATTACAGTAGAACCACTGTAGTCACATGTACTGTTTTAAATATGTTTTTAGTTTGAAAGTGTTAATTGTCTTGCTGGCAATGGAGGCCTCACTGAGCCATTGGATTTTATTAAAAATATCTTAATATGTGTTCCGAAGATGAACTAAGGTCTTACGGGTTTGGAACGACATGAGGGTGAGTAATAAATGACATCATTTTCATTTTTGGGTGAACTAACCCTTTAATAGATAAACAGCGAGACAAAACAATACAGTACTGTATAGCAGACAGATGTTATGTTCAGTGTCCTCTGACATAAGAAATATAGAACTATTCATAATGATTGGCTGCTGGTTTTCCTCGAGAGAAAGACACAGAGAGAGATTCATCAGCCTCACGCAGGCCGAAGCCTGTGCAGCAGCCGTTGGGTTAATCAAAATGATCTGTGATCCAAATAATTTGTCCAACGGGCCGATCAAAAACACGCAAATCAAACACGCTCATGTAAACACCCACCACTTTGATAGCACATTGAAAGACAAATAAACAAATAAATCAGCAAATGTATCCACACATGCATAATTACACACACCCTTTCATATGAGTGGGCAGCACCTGGGTTTGCCCTTGTCTGTGTGAAGTACTTAGGCTGTGTTCCCAGCCGAAGACAGATGGACTAATTACAGCGTGTTATACTCCAACAAACTAACCACACATGCCACAGAGGACTTTGTTTAAAGGATCCCTCATAAATGTAATTTATAAATGCACGTACATGGAGTCAAACACAGATACTCTTGATTGTATGTGAATTTATGTGTTTGAGTGTATGTGTCTGCGCAATGGCTGGTTTCCAGATGTTGCTTGGTGAGAGACTGGCCCGTCTGCCAACAGGAGGTGAAGCGGTCTAACACTCATCTCCAGCTGGACTCAGAGTCAGAAATTCAAAGAGAGAGAGAGTGACAGAGAGCAAGGCTGACAGGAAAAGAGAGAGACGGAAGGAGAAGCTCTTGCTACAACAAAAGACGGTTGATTCATTATGCAAAACAGACCTTTCGAACTCATCAACAGCTATTAATGTTGTGTTTTGCAATTTGCTGTACAAAATGATTCATGCATTTTAGGAAAAACTTTTCATGAGAGAATAAAGTAATGACAAAAGAAAAGAAATGAGATTTGTACTCGAGCACCATCTCACCTTTCCTCACAACAAGTCACCACGAAAAAAAATATTGACAGCGCTTATTAAATTATTCAGCCATGCACATCATTCTTTTTTAATTCAAGTGCTTTTGTAATCTTTAACCAAAATAACTTCCCTTCCCTCTTGCAGTGACAGCTCAGCTCTTCCCTGATGCCGTGTTTTTTGTGGCTTAAAGGCGGGCAACCTGTCACTCACATGACATCAACAGAAAACAACAAAATCAAGTCCCGCCCTACATTTTTTCTTGTTTGAGAAGCCGTCTTACTCAGAAACACATATATAGACTATTGTAACTTTAGTTTCATGGTGAGTTTAAGGTGACTATAAAAAGAAAAAATCACATTTCATTCAGTTATTGACATCTATATGAAATGCTGAAGTGGTATAGATTTGTCCAAAATTTGAAGCACACAGCAAGTGTAAAGGTCCATTCACACCAACAACAATAACTACATTGATAATGATATTAAAAAAATTCTATATTTAAAAGAATGGCAGAGGCCATCCCACAAGACGATACTGTTGGAATCACTTTCAAAAAATGTTTTACAGCTAAAGAATAATAAAAACACTGACATCCAACCAGAAACCATCCTGCTTTAAAGAGCTTGCGCATTTAAAGAGGCAGACCACAAATCTGCAGTGCACACTTTTAATAATCATAATGTTATTGGTGTGAACGCCAATCGTTAAAGTTATCTTTATAGTTTTTGTTCTTGGTGTGAACAGGCATCTTGGGGACAGTCTCTTTGGTCTTTGTTGCTTCATCCTTGACAGATTGGAGATCTAAAGGGTGGTACAAAACAACAAAACGGCGGCTCGATTTTGAGAAGACTGATTGAGCAAACCGGTGAATAGGATGCGGTCCCTTTTGGATGGGGGTTTTAGGCACTTCACTGCTGTACGGGACAGGTTGTGTCCAGGGGGTGCAGTTGGGTTGGGGGAGAAGTGGACAGGTCTCTGGCCTTTGTGAGTGTGTGTTTCCATGGTGGACAAGCCCCAGGCCTGGGGGACTGCCCTCTGTCCCCCTCCCAGGCCACTATCCTCCCTGTCAGCTGTGAGTTATTGATGGGACAGGTTGGCAATGGAGATTCCCCTCCCTTCATGGGGGCCATGAATACCACACAGCTGGACGGGGACTGTTCGGGATAGAGTGAGTGCGGATTGTGCATGTGTGGAAATTGCGATTCGGTACAATACGCTCCTTATGAGCGAGGATGGAGAGACTGTACTGTATAATGTGTGCGACTAGGTGTGTGATGTAGGTCTGGTGTGTTGTGACTTGTTCATTGGAGGCCTGCAGGTGTGCAGATAAGAGTATATCATGAATATGTAGGTGATATGTTTTTGTGTTTGGTAGAGAATGGGAATCTTTATCTGTCCATGTCAGGCATGGAGACCTCAGTTAGCGACTTTTACTCTTAAAGGGATAGTTCACTTAAAAATTACAGTTCTGTCACCATTTACTCAACCTCATGTCATTTAAAACCCATAAGACTTCGAAAATTTGTTTAATCTTTGAAATGCGAATGAAGATACTTTTAATGAAACCCGAGAACCTTCTGTCCATCCATTGAAAGTACAGGTAACCAAGACGCAAAAGATCCAAACAAATCTGTTCGAATTAAGCAGAATAATCAAAGTCTTGTGAAAAGATCCGATCACTTTATATGATGAACAGATTTCATTTGGGCTTTTTTCACATCTATGTGTGTGGATCATTGTTTAGATGTAAATAAAAACCTAAATTACATCTGTTCATCATATAAATCAGGGATGTCCAAATTCTGTCCTGGAGGGCCACTGTCCTGCAGAGTTTAGCTCCTACTTGCCTCAACAGACCTGCCTGGAACCTTCTAGTATGGTAAAACAGTAAAACCTAGTAAAACATTGGTTAGCTGGTGTTTATTTGGATTTGGAGCTAAAATCCTCCAGGAGCAGGATTGGACACCCTTGATATAAAGGCATCATATCTCTTCACAAGACTTGGATTAAACACCTTGATCCATATCAATTCATATGTTTTTGTTATCTGAACTTTAATGGTTAGAAATAAGCCTCTCAGGTTTCATAAAAAATATCCCGATTTGTGTTTTAAAGATGAACCAAAGTCAAGTTGGTAAATGATGACAGAATTTTTTATTTTTGGGTGACCTATTCCTTTAAGAAGAAAAAATAACTGTACCTCTCATAATACTGCAGACAGTCTCCCTACTTTAAACCGATAAAGGTATTTCAGATTTCAATGATATTATCAGTGCAGACATCAGTGGATTCATAACCTTATATTCAGGAAATTGATGCTTTTCATAAAAAGCCAAGGGCAAAAATCTCATAAAATCCTATTGCAGCCATTTCTATGTCCTGCAAGTGAAGAAGAACCATATGACTCTGCCCCAGTAATAAGTTTTAAATACAGAGGCGAATTCTGAATAGGTTCCTCATGTCCCAAAGACGAACCAAAAATAGTTGCACAAATATTTTGGGGCTGTGGAGAATCACAACAGCATGTGTTGATCCAAAAATAATGTTCTCACTATGCAAGGGTCTTGGAGCGTTTCTGTGAGTTGTAACATTTATAGTTCAAAGGTAAAGAAACATGAGATTATTGTACTGAGCTAAATAAAATCTACTGTTATCACATTTCGACCTTACCAGTGACTACTAGTGAGTACCACCACCTCTAGTTTACATGAGATTTTTTCCCCTCTGGTTAAAATGTCAAAATATAAACAGATTACATTGAAAATTAAAAAAAATGCTGGTGTTGCTAACCCTTCCTCATAAGATACAAATGTATCAAAAGAGACGCTTTTATTGGTGCTTGATTTTCTGTTGTATTCATTCTTAATCTTCTAAATATATTACTTTATGTCTTTTCAGAATACATTTATTACACATTGTTAGAGAAGTTAAAAATGGTCAGATTAAACTTTTTCTTTTGTGTTTTCATGTAGCCTTCAGATGCAAACGAACAGCTTAGCTTCCTATCTTAGCATATTGCTAACTAGTTAAATGCTGTTATAGGCCTAGGGTGGCTTGTGCTATTGTTTTTTTTTCTGTAAATATATTTTGGGGGAGTGCTAAACTGAAAAAGCTTAAACAGATTAAACACAACAACAACAAAAAGCTCTTTCAATTAGTTAGAAAAAGCTAATCACAATAACATGCTACATTTCAGATGGGATTTGATTGACTGAAGGTCATTATTTAAGGTATATAGTGCAAGATTGTGGATGTAAACACACTGAAAATATAATTAGAAAATAAGATAAGAAAAAAATGTCATTGTAAAGACCTCTATATGTACTGGTGGTAAATCATGCATGCCATTCCCAACTTTGTTGTTTGATGTTGTGTTGCTTTTCCACTACATGATGATTACTATCAGCAGACTTCCATACTGCTTACGGCAACTGTTTCACTCAGACAGGTGTTAAAAAATAGCCTGGTTCTCTTCTGCAACAGAGTTCTGCTCTCTCAGCACAACAGTTAAACAGGCAGGTCACACTTCTCTTGGCTGGCAGGTAGATCCTTCCATCCCATCCCTCGCTGTCGCCGGTGAGACCACGTGTTGGACCGGAAACCTCCCGGCCCCACAGTGGGAGTCCTGATGTGATCTGACAGAGCTGTCAGCGACCAGGTGGCGTCTCTTCCTCCCTTTTCCAAGATCTGTAGATGTCGCTGTCGCAGATACAGACTCACGGCCCCCCTGGTTTTCTATCTGCTGTGTGGAAGCATTGTAGAGTGTCTTAATTTCCCTGTGCGCTCTCGTTCGTTGTTCACAGTGTGACAGTGAAAAATGGTTCGTCAGCTCGGTTCTCTTTGCTGGGCGACGCGAGGCCAAACGACGTAACATCTGGCGACGGAGCTCTGTCTCCAGGGTTTTTTGGCACGTGCTCCTGGCTGCCGTTTCCACTCTGCCTCTCATTTTATTTTCCTCTCTCACTTTCTTCCTCTCTTCTCTGGCTTCTCTCTTTCCCTCCAGAGGTGCTTGTGAGCAACAGCACGTCCATGTGGGCTCTTTTACCAATGAGACTCTCATTGATGTTACCAAGAAATGATGTCATGGATCTATACATTTCTCGTGAAGCTACTATTCTGAAGTAACATCCAATAATTGCTCGAAGGAATATTCCTTGTTCAGTACAAGTTTAGCTCAATCGACAACAAATGTGGAACAATGTTGATTTCCATAGAAATCTAATTTTGACTAATTCCTTGTTTTCTTTAAAAAACAAACAAAAAAACCCCACTTAAAATGGAAATAAAAAGGGCCAATTTTTCGAGAATATAAAAGCAGAAATGTGAAGCTTATACAGTAATTCTTCCAGCTGCATTGTTTGAGCTATACAGTTCTCATTTTTATGATTGTACATTTGGATGTTCACTCTTAGGGAAAAAGGTTATAGAATCCAAGGGTTCTTGCCCTGATTTTAAAGGACGCTTATGCCAAAAATGTTATATAAAGAGAAATGCCTTAAATTATTGCATTTATTTTAATGTTTAATGGCTTATTTCTTTTTTTTCAAATTATAAATTATGTTTACAAGCTCCTTAAATCATAAAAGTAAAAATGAATTTAAAAATAATTAAAACTAAATGCATAACATGATCCCATGATAGGAACTTGTAAAACGTATATATATGAAGCGCCTGACAGAACCCTCCTTTAAGGCTCTAAGCACCTGTTCTTCTAAGAGTATAACACAGAAAAGGTTAGTACATTTTTTTTCCAATCTAAAATGATGTTACCATGCATATTGTTTACATCTTGGTTATACTTTTAAAAAAGTGATTATTTTAATGCTCGCGGATTAGCCTAAAAAAAAACAGTCGATAGAATTTAAGTGGTTATCAACATTATGCTGCAAGTGCTGTTGATTGAGCTTAAAGTCACCGTAACCAAAAGTTGCAACCCACTTTACTTCAGTGTAGACATTATGCACCAGAGAAAGCAAATTTCCTTTGGCATAGATTTGGCCCATCTGCAGTGTCTCCCAGATTAGATTGTCCATTTTAGCCAGAACTAACCCAAAACATTGCCATAACTCCACTAATAGTGAGCCAAATTAAAACAAATGCAGCACATATGGAAAACTTATATGTAATTCTCGTATGGTTGAGTTTTGTAAAGGCCTGACGGCCCTTATGTGGCTCACATGCGACCAAAAGCCATAAGCGCGCAGCCATCTTGAGAATTTTGTGTCTGAACTGTAGTGTTTGCAGTAGCTCTGTATATTTCCATGGCATCGCTTTCAATGAGTAATTAGCAGGTAAAAAGGATTCCCTTATTGTAGAGTTAACGAAATTTATCATGAGCATTGTAATGTTTGAAGCAGATGTCATAACAAATGTCAGTAGACCGGGAAGATTTTCATATGGTTGATTCATAAAATCGTAAAATCTTACTTTCATGCTGTGCAAATATAAACCGGAAGACAGAACACGAGCGCAGCGCTGAAAAGGTGTGGGGCAACATAAGATCTATTGAGATGTGTTTTCTGACTGAAACTTAATACTGCATGAGAAAATTGAGGGCGTGGCTTGTTTTTCCCCACTGCAAATTGATTGGATCTAGAAAAGTGGGCGTTCCATTCAGCTCACTGTCAAAGCTCGCAGTAGACTGACAGTTGGAGGGGATGTTCAGTCATCAAACTGACGTCAGCAGAGAAGGATGGCCATTTTACATCAGGAGAAGTAGGTTTTCAGACTTTTAAGGCTATTATTTTTTTTGTGAATCAACTTGCATGGAATCGTTCATCACAAGACTAGTAATGTTCACCTACAAAGTAAATAGGGTAAATATTGAACATGGAATATTCGTCAACTACACTGTAACTGTAAAATGCACACAAATGAACATTTAGTCTCTGAAAAATGGAGACATTTGACAAAGAACAGAGCAAACGCCCACATCTCAGTTAAAGAGCCCTCACATCCGGTGGTTTCCACAGTTCCTTCTATAATTCATTAACTGATACCCAATCACAGAACATTTCACTGGTGCTGAACGTTAGCTCTCTTCTTGCCTGTGGAGAGAGTTTGGCAGCACGCCTCATTCCACCACAGTGCATTCCTTGGTGATAAATCAGCATATGCCACACCAATAAAACAAACCCTCAAGATCAGTGTCATGCGTTTACTGCTTCTTAAGAAACCTGATATCAAATCTGAAAGGCATCTATTGCTTGTTTTTGATCAGTATCTCATAGGAAAACAATCATTTTAAGAGCATTAAAAAACATTCACTGTCCTAGTGACAACAAATCATCATTTACACAATCTCAGCAATGATCTACGCTTCATTCACACATATTGCTATAATGCACCTGATATTACTGATATCATACACTAATCTTAAAACCACAGCTCTCACAATTCAAAACTTCTATAAAACCAAAAGGACTCAAAGGCCTGAAAAGAAGGTTAAGATTTATATAAAAACTGTTACCTATGCAGCTTCTATGTCAAATTGATCAGCGTAAGATTTTTTTCCCCATGCCCATAACCGTAAATGACTGTTAAAATGACATTTTGATTTTTCCATGTTTCTCAATTAACATTGCTTGAAGAAATAATGCAACAGCCATTAAAAAAATGAGCTCAACTGTAAAGTAGATGCTTTAAATAAATATTTATTTTGCCCGACTCTGCAGGTGTTACAAACAAAAGAAAGAATGCTAAATCGCAACAGCGGCTGTCAATACAACTACGTCATAACAACGTACAGTAGCAGAGATTAAAAAGATTTTAAACTTGTTGCCTGGCGATACAAAACAGTGCTGGCTGTACAAAAAAAATACAAGAAAAAAACATCATAGCCTGAACATAATGTGTGCAGAGCTTAAGGAAAAAAGTATTTTACAACTCATAAATAAATATCTGTAGTGTAAGCTCGCCATTTCCATGACATGAATTATAGCTGCATTAACTCCTTGATACTGAAACCAAACCCTGCCATCAAGCTTTCAAAACACCAATTTTATTTTAGCACGAAACGACAGCTACTACCTTTCTTGCTCTGCGATTTGGAAATTGCTGCAGCCAGATTGCGAGTGTCATCGAGGCATTAAATAACAAAAGTAGTATGGTCCTTCAAAAGGAAGCTACTATTGAAATACACACTAAAACATTTATTCACGAGACCCCAGACTTGTTTTCAGCTGTCTGTCGTAATATCTAATTTATATTCAATAGGGAGAGTTTATTTCAGACCTGCACTCTTCTTCTGAGCAGCCTTATGGGCCCCGGTCATACTTCAACGAGGATGTAAATGTCAGATCGTGTACTGTGATCTCGAATGATCCAAATATTGTTAGGAAATCCCTCTTGATTCAAGCATTGAATAGAGTGCTGGAGTGATTCATGTCTGTTTTGAGTGGAGAGGGCTATAATCGTAAAGCGAGGAGATTATTTTAAGAGGCAGCCGGCAGAAGGTACAGACAAGTCTAAGCTTGCTCACTGACTGAGAAACTGGCTGTAATAGCATAGTATTTATGATCTCAGGCCAAGGGGCTCTGTTACACAGTGTTTTTTATGAACTCACTACTTGTAAGGCAGTAAAAAAGCAGGATCATTAAAGCAGTGTACATTTGTAATTACAATATGGCTTTCCATTGGTCCATTTCTTTTGCATTAATTTATATAATTTCATTTATATTTTTACCAATTCTTTTATTATTTATTTATAGATAGCTAAGCACTTTTTGTTCGCTAAATTAGGTTCATTAGCTTGTACTTATAGTACACTGTATAGCTTGGGGGTTTTCACACTTTTTGATGCGAATATGATGATCTCTTGCATGGAAGTCTGTATATATAGGTCTGTATATAGCTGCCTGAAAAAAAGGCAACTAAATACTTTTGTGAAAAAAAGACATTTTTACCATGTGAGAAAAATAGTGCGATTTCAAAATAATCCATTTGATAAAATAACCAAATGGATTATTCCTAAATTAAATGCATTTATATTGTAACTGTGAGTAAGCCAATGCAAACTATTATAATATCATCTAGAGTTATTTACGTAGTATTAGATTATATATTTTTACAGCCGGCTATTAGAGAAATATTAGTGTGTATATTTATATATAAATTATTTGTTATTAATAAATTATATTGTATTAATAATAAACAATTTAAACATGTATAATATATTTGATGAATACATTAACTTTGACAGCCCCAAAAATATAATTTAGTAAAATATGATATAAAATATGTAAAATATATATATTTTTTTCTCTCTCTTTTCTTATTATTCAACCCATGGTACAGCTAACTACTATTTTTTAAAAAGTAGCTTGATTGTTGTTTATCGGAATCTGGCAAGCCACAGATTCAAAGTAGCTTCCCCAACACTGAATCCTGGCAAAGGAAAGCTTTGGGAAAATTACTCGATTTACAGACCCATTAATTCATGCCGAATGCTACTGTATGTGAAAGAGAGACAATAGCAATGTTTTATTGAGCAGAAGCCAGATGAGCCAGGGAGATTAAATGCGGCGTTGATTTCAAAACCGCCTCACAAATCCTTATTTTACGAGCTCTCTTCCACAGCACACTGGGATTTTGGAGCGGTGCGGTACTCCTGTGTGTGTCGTATTTATCCCCGTACGTTTTATAATGCCGGCTCTCGTTGTGGAAGGAAGATCGACCGAGAAAGAGGATAAATCTTATTTGTGGTCTCCTTTCAGCAGTGTGCTCTTCTAAGTCAGCAGCTGACGGTTTTACAAGGGTTTTGACGGGTGTGAGACTGAGTTTTCTTAGCCTGTGAACGTTTCACTTTTTACAAGGTTGCGCTGTGTGGAGGTGATTGTTCCTCTGAGACCCTGACGCTCAAAGAGAGGTAACACGGTAGCGCTGTGAAAGCGTCTCACAGGAGGAATCCAGAGTAGTAAAACCTACATTTACACAGAAACGCCTGATCCAAAGGCCCTCGTTTATTAGGACTACACCACAATGTTAATATGTTTAGGCACAACACACACACACACACACTTCAAACAGTGTCCTACTGCTACAGAGGAACATGTGGAGGCCTCGAGAGGAGCAAACATGCCGGGTGGCCCATATCAAACTCCCTTCTCTTGGGCCACAGATTCTTCTCAGTTAGGACATAGACCTAGACCTTTAGAACTTCGTGTTCAGAAATATTAAACTACTGTGTCTTAACGGCATTCATGGAGTGGATTTTTTGCAGCCTGGGTCTAACACACTCACTTATTTAACATGTATTATAATGAGATCTTCAGAGGGTGATAAAAATTCAGTTGAGCCCCATGTATGGCTCCTCCGGGTCATGTTGTGCTAACATTCTGCACGTAGACTGGTGCAATTCACATGCTCATTCATCACTATTAACAGCCGAGTAAGGGAACGAGGAAAAGTGACCATTAAAGAAAAGGACACAGTTATGCATTTCCTCTCTTCTTGCATTTAACACGGACATCAACTGCCTGTAATACTGTAGAAAGTCAAAGATAATTTTCTGCATCTGCAATTCACCTCAGGGAACGCTAAAAATGCTAAAAGAGCAACAATAACAAATGCAGCATTCGTGTTCAACCAACGTGATACAATGATAAAGGTATTTTTCGACAGAGGCCCAACCTGGGTAAGATTAGTCAAATTCACTAGATTCACCAAATTTCACACCCTTTATCTCAAAGGTTGCATGATAATGCAAAGTCAGGCACTTTGTTTGGCTAGACCAGAGGTGTTCAAATTGGGATCATGAACCCACAAGGGACTGCAAGAGGGTTCTAAGGGGTCTGTGGAGAATTTGAGATAGAGAGAGAAAAGATTTAACAAAATGTATTTTAGGGCTTTCAAATTAAAAACTGTTTAGAAGCAATATTTAGAGTGGGAAGTGCTATAAAAATACATTTTCAATAGAAAAGCTTTCTCTCCTGGTTTGCATATCAGAGGGAACAACATTTATTATTAATAACATATTAATAACATATTAATAACATTGGAATAGTAAACAATATTATATATATATATATATATATATATATATATATATATATATATATATAAAGGTAACACTTTAGTATGGGGAACAATTCTCACTATTCTAACTAGTTGCTTATTAGCTTGCCTGTTGGCTGTTTATTAGTACTTATAAAGCACATATTACCGACTTACTCGGCATGACCATATTCTACATCCCTTTACCCTACCCCATACCTACACTTAAATGCTACAACTACCTTACTTATTATTAATAAGCAGTAAATTAAGAGTTTATTGAGGCAAAAGTCAGAGTTAATAGTGAATGTGTCCCCATACCAAAGTGTTACCATATATAAGCCAAAGTAAATGTTTTCAAGATAAAATTTTAATCATTGTGTAAACCATTTAAAAGCCAACTATTTGCATTTGGAAACTTGGACATCATCACATTTGGAGGTCCTTTTCATCAAAAAGTTAGAAAACTCCTGAGACTACTGCCCACATTTATTGACTAAATAAAAATACGCTGGTTTAGTTCAGTGCTTGTCTTTCAATAAATGTGAACGTTTATTTACGGAAGCGGCCAATTAACAAAGTGTTTTTAAACTTTAATAATGTGCAACCCCAAATAAAAATGGCCACTGTACCAGTGTTATTCATGCAGTCGAAGGTGCGCACAGCACATTAACTGTCTCTGCGCTTTGCCAAGTAAAACCACTTACAGCAGAATCAACAAAACATATTCATCAGCCCACATTCATCAGACCTGTAATCTTGCTCAGGGTGACGAGGTAACAAGAGCGCACTGGATAATAGCCAAATGACAAGTGTTTTGTGGTCATGTTCTTTGTGTTTAGTAGCTTTTGACACTATAGGTTAGCGATTATAGGCTTTTCTGTACCTACCCCTGACAAAAGTACTGTTTTTAACCAGGATCCTCGGCAACAAAAAGACATGCAAATTGATTTGAAGCTGTGAGCCGGCTGCTCTGAGCTTTAATATACTGACTGGAGGTGATAAATCACAGCTAAGCTACAGCTAGCACGCTAACGGTCCAGCACTATGATAACAAACACAGTTCTGTGTTATGGGTCATGGAGGCATTGACATTCATTTCCCTGAAGCTGAATAACTGACTTGCTGGCCTTCACAGCGAGCAGCACTGGGACGGAACGGCGGCCATGCTTGATTCCCTCTCTCCTGGATCCACAACACAGAGAGGAGAAACAAACAGCGCTTTGATAGAAATGCGCACACATAAGTGATCAGTCTTATTAAATGACGCAGAGGAGATTTAGTGGAACTGTGTGCATAAACGGCCACATTGATTTGTCCATTGTGATTTATGCAATGCAATATGTTACAAGCACTGAACACGTTCGTGAATATTCACATACTCCCACACACGCCTGCGGATAAACATGATCCCTACAGAACACAAATCCGCTCTTCATAATCAAGGCTAAATTGACCTAGAGTGTTTTACCGTCATAAGACACCTAGGTTTAGATAAATTTCCCAGAAAGAGAGGTTGTGAATATAACACAGAGAGAGAGAGAGAGAGTGCGAGAGACAAAAATAGAGAGAGAGAGAGAGTGCCGAGGAGAGAGAAGAGACAGCGGAACTCAATCAGAGCTGGGTCATGAGGGTTCAGGGCTGCAATACAGCGTCTGTGCAGTGCTGAAAAATGTGAGGTGACAGTTCATTTTCGCTGGTGACAGTCTTTGTCGCTCTCACTCGCCTGCTCACCCTGCCAACAGGAACCGTGCCGGCAACCGTTGCCCTGACAGCGGAGAGGCGGACCTTATCTCATGACAGGGCTCCGCAGAGACCAATTGGAGAAGCCGCGCTGGTCTGTGATGCTCAGGAGAGAGAGAGAGAGAACGAGGCCGGAAAAATTACCACAGCAGAAAGGCTTAAACGAGTGTCTGTGAGAGGAACGCACACACAGACTGTCCTCACAGGCCTTTTACTGCTGTATCACAATGAGTCCAGGATAGTTATTTGTCAAAAAATGTGGACATGTTTAACTTTCTTAAAGGGATAGGTTACATATAAATACAAATTCAACATTGCAAAAGAGAAAAATTGAAAAATTGCAAAGAGTTTGAAGTTATCATCATCTACAGTGCATAATATCATCCAAAGATTCAGTGAATATGGAACAATCTCTGGCCGGAAAGCCATACTGGATGGCCGTGATCTTCGGGCCCTTAGACGGCACCGCATCACATACAGGAATGCTACTGTAATGGAAATCACAAAATGGGCTCAGGAATACTTCCAGAAAACATCGTCGGTGAACACAATCCACCATGCCATTTGCAGGTGCCGGCTAAAACTCTATAGGTCAAAAAAGAAGCCATATCTAAACATGATCCAGAAGCGCAGGCGTTTTCTCTGGGACAAAGCTCATTTAAAATGGACTGTGGCAAAGTGGAAAACTGCTTCTTGGTCAGACGAATCAAAATTTGAAGTTCTTTTTGGAAAACTGGGACGCCATGTCATCCGGACTAAAGAGGACAAGGACAACCCAAGCTGTTCTCAGCGCTCAGTTCAGAAGCCTGCATCTCTGATGGTATGGGGTCGCATGAATGCGTGTGGCATGGGCAGCTTACACATCTGGAAAGCCACCATCAATGCTGAAAGGTATATCCAAGTTCTAGAACAACATATGCTCCCATCCAGACGTCGTCTCTTTCAGAGAAGACCTTGCATTTTCCAACAGTTTGACAATGCCAGACCACATACTGCATCAATTTCAACATCATGGCTGCGTAGATGGAGGATCTGGGTACTGAAATGGCCAGCCTGCAGTCCATAGAAAACATTTGATGCATCATAAAGAGGAAGATGCGACAAAGAAGATCTAAGACAGTCGAGCAACTAGAAGCCTGTATTAGACAAGAATGGGACAACATTCCTATCCCTAAACTTGAGCAACTTGTCTCCTCTGTCCCCAGATGTTTGCAAACTGTTATAAAAAGAAGAGGGGATGCCACACAGTGGTAAACATGGGCTTGTCGCAACTTTTTTGAGATGTGTTGATGCCATGAAATTTAAAATCATCTTATTTTTCCCTTAAAATTATACATTTTCTCAGTTTAAACATTTGATATGTCATCTATGTTGTATTCTGAATAAAATATTGAAATTGGAAACTTCCACATCATTGCATTCTGTTTTTATTCACAATTTGTACAGTGTCCCAAATTTTTTGGAATCGGGTTTGTACTTCAGAATCAACTTGAGTCTGAAATGACAAAACTTGAATATGTTGGCTTGACAAGGTTTTTGAAGTTTAAAGGTTTATTGGGCCTCATGGATAGTTATTAGTTAAAGAAAACGTGAATACGATTAACTTAAAAAGACAAATGAAAATTCTCTAATCATTTACTCAGCCTCATGGCATTTCATTTCTTTTTTTTTTAACTGACTTTGTTCATTTGATTAATGTTAAAGGGTTCCAAAAAACAACACCGAACCCCATTGGATTGCCAAAATACATTTTTTCAGATATTTTTCTATTGTGTTTTGCGTGAACTATACAGTATAGTCAGTGGTGTCAATGTTTGCATTGGTGAAGAGACGGCAGACAGTGGATCAAAGTGTTGTGGGGGAAGGAGATCAGATTTGATCTGAGTAAAATTTTCACTTGTCATTGAACAGACACATGCTTTACGAGTGGTATGGATGATTGCTCCCTCGCTCTCTCTCTCTCTCTGTATTTTAGCTTGCACAATCGGCTCAGTGGAGTGACGCCTCGGAAAATGAGAGCCGATTGGTGTCGACGCGGCAACGAATGGCCCTTAATTTGCATGCTAATTGTGCGATGGCCGCTGGGTGATTGTTTTGGGGCTGGATCAATGTTGAGAGGAACCTCAGAATGGCACCCAATTACAGCAAACACTCCCACTGCAATGGCCAGGATGACTGTTTATGTAATCATGTTTTGAAAACCATGTCCGTACCTGTCGAATTTATCGCCATACATGCTACATCAAAACACAATGAACTCTTAATAACTCTGATGTTCTTTACCTTGCAATGGAATAGAAATGCAATTAATTGTCAAACCGGAATTAAAGAACCAATTAGATTGCTTGAAAATGAATTGGTGCATGCGCTGTGGAAATGATTCACAGGTGAATTTCAGCATGGGATTTTTGTGAGGAGACAGGTGATCCAAGCTTATATTTTTTAATCAATTTAAACCTCGCTTAAAGGCGTTATGAGACACCTTTTAGCAATTGTACATCATTCAAAAATAAATTGAGAATGTCTTTTTAATGCCTTTTAATTTTGTCAATACAAAAACTTGAATGTCAGTTTTGGTTTAAAGTTTTGAAATAACTGTTGGATGGACGGACGGATGGATGAATGGATGAAATGACAGATTGATAGAAAGATTTAGTTTTGCATATTTCATAATGTGTATAATACATTACCTCACTTTTTCTCTTCCTGTTCAAATTTCAATTAATCAGTCTGTTGGGCATGGCCAATTCATTTCAAATTCTATCTCATGAATTAAAAAAAGGAGCCAATTCCTCTGAATTCTGCTCAACCTTGCAATCAGTCCAAAAGTCATATAGGTTCGTCTCATTAGCACACATCTTTCAGATCACAGTAGAGAAGAAGAATATCCTACTGGGATTTTTACCCCAATTAAAAGTTGTGTGTGCAGGTGAGCTTGAAAAAATCTTTCCAGAAACAAGACTGCGTTGACAAATTGATTTCAGCTCTTCGCATCCAATTTTCCATCAGAGTCTCTCCGCAGATCAGTGCCCATATGTAAAGGATGCATTTCTATCGGAGACACATGGCCCAAGCCTTCAGCCCATTGAACACCTGTTCACTAAGCACCCGAGTGAAGGTCCATTTATTTCATATGGGACTCAATAGTTCAACCATCCATCCATGGAGTCAATGCTTTGTTGGCTGTGTCTAATGCTGCGAGCTCCACAGAAAAACAAACCATGATCACACACAATGAGGGAACACCAGATTTACAACCCAACTCGAGGCTTGTCTTGCATAAAAATCCTGAATCTAACCTGATTAGTAAGAGATCTGGGGTGCTAAGCCCTGTATTGTTCTGTATTGATTCAAGTGTGGATTGGAAGAGTCAATTAAGGCTTGTGATTCAGATTCACACAAGTCATCCGTCTTTGCAGAGGTGGCTCTGACTCACCACCAAGCCAATCAATTCACAGCTGAATCAATGCTTAAAGGACCTATAGTCCGAGTGCATGTTTGCTGGCTCTGGTGAATGGCACCTTGTTTTAAAAAGAAGATCCTACTCAGGATGGATTGTAAGATCATATTCACAAGCAGCTGCAATGTCTGGAATCTGAATCTGGTATGGGATGAGATACTTGTCTTTTTTCATTTCTCTCTCTCTCTCTCTCTCTCTCTCTCTCTCTCTCTCTCTCTCACACACACACACACACACACACACACACACACACAATTGAAAGCCTGTCCAGGTCAGGACCTGCTGCATCCGTTGCCATGGAAACATGGGATGTGCAGAGGGATTTGTTTCTAAATGTTTTTCTCTTGTCTTCCCTTCTTCTCATTATCCTATACTGACATCCATCTATCAGTCTATCTATCCATTCATCTATCTGTCTGTCTATCATTTCATCCATCCATCCATCCATCCATCCTTTTGTCTGTCTATCCATCCAACATCCATCTATCATCTATCCTTCTACTATTCCATTTATCCATCCATCCACCATTCCATTTATACATCCATGTTTATCCAGCATCTATCCTTCTAACGTTCCACTTATCCATTCATTCCATCCATCCATCCATCCATCCATCCATCCATCCATCCATCCGTATGTCCATCTAACATCTATCTGTCCTTCTACCATTCCATCCATCCATCCATCCGTATGTCCATCTAACATCTATCTGTCCTTCTACCATTCCATTTATCCATTCCATCCATCCATTCATCCACCATTCCGTTTATCCATCCATCCATCCATCCCTCCATCCATCCATATGTCCATTTATCTATGTCTGTCCGTCCATCCCAACTTTCTAAAAATACCTTTATTAGGACTAAACCTATTTGTTTAAAAAATTTGACAATCTTGTTTTCTCTCTACAGAAGGCGACTGATGAACTGAGACTGAAAAGGGTGAGCGAGAGAGACCACCATGACAGGTGCTGTGGTGTCCAGGCAGATCACTAAATGCCCGTCAGTCTCAGAGCTTCAGCTGGCACCAGATCGAGGAATAATCATTGCTGTACTTCATTAAACTAAATCTATTATACTGCTGACTAGGGTCTTTTTAATTTACTTTATTATACAGTACTGCATTTACATTGTTATTTCACCAAGAAATTAAATCATGAAGACTTCTTATCACTTAACAGAAAATACAGACGGTCAAGGCTGCACAAACAAAGAAAAAGAAGAACGAGAGACTGAGGGAGCCTGACAGATATTTGAGGGAAAGAACATACAGGATGAAAGAGAACAGAGTGTAATGAGAGACTGAGCGCTCAGTGGAGGTAAAGACGGATGGAAACAAGGCCAGGGACAGACACAGGGAAGACAAAAGAAAAAGAGAAGGAGAGAGAAGAGAGGAGTGCGACTCGGCTGTAATGGCTCGCGTCTCCTGGCAATCGAATTCTTGCCGCTCTGTCGCACAGGGAGCGTTAATTGACAGGCAACCACTTAAGTCTTAATTTTCTTTTAAGATTGTGGCGAAAAAAGAAGGAGAGCGAGGGGAAAGAGAGGGTCTACGAAGGGGGAATTCTAATGAGAGAGGCATCACGTCTGAGCAGGGCCATTACGTGTGATCTCTATTCCATTCTCCCAGCAGACACCACGGGTCCGCTGTTTTAATGGCCCAGCCACTGGACGGAGAGAGCATGTCACAGCTAACTGCCTCACTGTGCAGGAATGAATTTAACACTAGGCTAGGTCCTTGTACTTAGGTTTAGCATGCGTCTAATCGAAGTCTCGGGAGAGTAGGAGATGGTTTGCTGCATGGTTTGAGCTGAGGAATGGTTTTATGACCTGAAATCTGGTGGAATTTGAATCCCAGTGCTGCCTTAAAGTTCCCCTATTATGCTATATTAACGGTTTCTAGTTTTGTTTTAGAGATCTTCTAAAACAGGTTTACATGCATCCAAGGTCAAGTAACATTTTCTCATAATATACCTCTCTTCTAACAGTATCTGAAACAGTTCGATAAGAGATTCAGTCTCTCTAAACCCCTCCTTTCTGAGAGCCTACTGTGCTCTGATTGGATGGCCCAGTCTGTTGTGATTGGTCTACTTCTTACAGCACGTGTCAGAAACAAAACGGCTATTACCATATCTGAATTTCAGCTCCAGAGGCTTCCGAACACTCGTAAACAGTGTGTAGCCTCTTGAATTTTCACATTCTTTCTTTTAGGTCACAATAAATTTATTTGTCATGCACTTTGATCTTTAAAACTTTGCAGACCTTTTACATTCGCAAACAGCTATTTTACACTGCATGAAAGGTAATTTTCTAAAAAAAAAAAACAACAACAACACAATAAGGGCATTTTAAGACTTCTTTGTTTTGATTTCTCATGATTTTGCTAAGAACAATTAAAGTTGAATTTTAATGATTAAAACGGAATTTTAAGATAAGGATTCTAAATAGCAAAAATAGCAAATCTTGATTGAATATATCATTAACGACACTTGTTCAAACTGGCGCTTTCTATTTGGTTTGGACACATGAGAGAGCCAATGGCTCTTGGTGTCGTTGATATCAACCTTGGCACATCGACACACCAATTCTTCAAATCCAGACACAAATTAGATTTCAGAACTTAGGAGTAGGTGAAGATTATCGGTGAATAATGACATAAATCCTATGGCTATCGTTCAGAAGACTTGAATTGACTACTTTTATGTATCTTTTTAGGAGCTTGACAGATGTGGCCACTATAAATTTATGGAAAACACCCACAATTTTGGGGAGTGAAAACTATCATTTTGCGCTCCAACAAAACCCCAAAATAAACGCCACCATACAGGTTCAGAAAGACATTCAAGAGAGAGTAAACCAGTTTGTTTGACCGGTTTCAACAACATCTGTACTTTTTACTAGGGTCTATTCAAAAGCAAGTTTAGGTTTAAGGTTAGGTTTAACCCTAGATTAGGCAAATCAAAGGAGGCACGTAAACCCACCACTAATGGCACAAAACAAAACAACCTTTGCAGGTCAGTCAGAAGGAACTGCCAGATCTATTGCTTTTTAGTCAGACTACTTAAAGCCAGCCGACAAATTCAGCCAGTGTTTGCCATTTTTGTGTGCAATATGCAGACTTGGCTGAGACCACCTTTCAGTCACCTTACACTTAAACACACCTATTAGATTTTTTTTATGTTCCTGACTGTTAGAAAGTGAGCATGTGTGGAAACAAAAGAACCTGAATGTAATCCATTCTGACCGTCACAAGGTACACCGCATATGATTTGTATTAGAACTCAACAAATGTGTTAAAGATTGAAGTCAGTAGCACTCAGAGCTGTCCATTTCAGAAAAAAAGAAACATACTTCAAAGTTCGCAGAAATGTCATGTTTGAGTGGATGAGTGTTGGCTGAATTATTGTTCAGTCCCCTTTAAATCTGTCTCTCTGGCCTCTGAATTCTGTGCTTATGGGCAGTGTATTGAGCAAAAATCTGAGGCAGTGCAGCTCGCCCCCTAGTGACACTGAGATGAATTACAAACGCCTGCTGGAGAAATCTCTGTGATTCACTGTTATGTGAGCCCTGGAGAGAGTGTGTCAGGCACTTTACAGGACTACCATGATTTCTCTCCTAGTTCAAAACAGATTCTATAGAATCTGTTTTCACTTAATATTCATTATTAAAGGTGAATTGCAGGCAAAATTGTATTTGTGTCATTAATATAAACATTAATCTTATTTTATATTATATAAATAAAAACGCTGAAACACACATAAAATATACACATATATATTAAAAGATTTGAGTGCATTTTGTGTGTTAATGGCTTCAAGGCATCATTCCTTCTCATATCTTATCACAGTGGCCTCTAAAGAACCAAATGGTTGAAGTGTGGTTCTGTTATCTCAGCACTGCCTCTCTTGCCCCCTCGTCACATAGATATCATATCTCACCCTGTATCTTTCTCTCTCTTTCTCTCACATACACACTGACACTCTTCTGCTCGCACACACACATAAACACACCTTCTCTCTTTCCCACACACACTCATTATGTCTCGCACTTGCCCTCTCTTACACACACATACAGACTGTGTCTCCTTGCTATCCTGACAGCTCTGAGGCTCCCTGCCTCCAAGGTGCAAAGCCGAACTCTTGGCGATGGCAGCATGGGTTAAAAGGTTATCGGCACCACCTTTGACTTGCCCCCGCAGGGGCCACCCAAACGGTTGCCATGGCCACCTCTCTTTATCAGAGCAGGCGAAAAGTGCAGCGGAGAACTGAAATGCAAGACAGGGCAACTGCAGAAAAGTTAATAAGGCGGCTTCATACTGGCCCTGGATCAGTATCTAGCTGTAAAGTAGGTCAATTAATAATGGAAGAAAAGGTCATTGTGTTGGATCAGCCTGTTCTAACAATAGGTATATCTGTCGACTAGCAGTTTACAAACACGCTGAGGTGTCACCACACCTGTCTGGCATACAGGTGTGCGCTGAATGAGGCCGCTGGCCATGGTGAACTATTTTGGTTTTCTGTTACCCAAAAAACTTGTAATCTTCACAGTTTTTGTGCTGGAGGATGGTGACCTGTACATCTTCAGAGTTTCTTTCAAGTTCTTCATCTTAATCGGGTCACATGGACCATACAATATTAATTACACCGAGCAGACTTTCAAAAGTTCTTGAAATTTCCTTTCATGGTTGTGTGGTTATTACTGCCACCACTTTTCTCTCTCTGTGTGTGTGTGTGTGTGTGTGTGTGTGTACATACACTTAGTCAATACAGATATCTCCAGACTCACATCCTTATCTCAACCCACACCAGATTACGAAGTTTTAATCAGAAGATGCGATTATCTTATTGACACACAAACTACATACAGGTATAAAGAAGAGATCTAATCCTTATTTAAGCAGTTGTTATCATAAGTAAAGCAATTTATGCTCCAGATTGAAGGGGATCAGTGATACTGAGGTTTACAGATGATTGGAAGTTGAGTGTTGTTCACTTAGATGTATTTGACAGCATGAGAACTGAATCAGGGGAGCTTAAAATGGCTGACATGCAACATCACATCCACGCACGCACGCACACACACACACAGACACACACACACACACACACACACAGGTCCAAACCAACCTTTTCATTTTATAAATAAAGTAGCTAAGTTTATGTAATTTTAACAAGTGAAAAACTATGATTCTCAAGCTTAGTCTAAATCCAGCTATCTCTCAAAATGGCTGCCTCTCGATCACGCCTTAGCCTTGAATCTGACTGCAATGGTCATGTGACCGTCTAACAAAAATTTCCTTTTCCTCATGTTCCCTCTGTTCCATCTGCTCCCTCCATTCACAATAACGAAGGAAGCGATGAGAGAAATCTCATTTAGCAGACGTCACCCTGAGGCAAAGCAGAGAGGGCATTAGCTACTGGGAAATAGTTCCCAAGTGTGTGAATATTTGCAGTTGGAAAGGGAGGGAAAAAAGACTCCATGCCCAAAGCGCGTCCTAGTCACTTTTTAAACCTTTTTTCTCAGTCGCTCTCTGTTGTCAGTCATCACTTGTCAAATTAGAATCAGGTTAGAGTGTTAGAGTATTATCTTCCTTTGTGCTGAGTGTCAGCTGAGCATTACCTCAGAAACAAATCAACCACAAACTGTGCGTTTGAGGGAATGACGGTATACGAGAACAAATGAGCGAGCGAGAGAGAGAAAGAATGGAAGCAGTTGCTTCAAAGGAAATGGAATGGAATAACTAAGAAATGGAAAATGCTGAAAGTCATTTTGGTGAACTGATGTGATATGGTTTGATAAAAATAATTGTTTCATCCATGTATTTTACGTGCATTTTGAGGGTATTGCAAAAAAATCCAACACCAATACTGTATATATTTTATGGTTCGAGGTCATGCATATGGACTGGGATGCAAACAATGTCATGTGACTGAATAATTCCCTCACATGATTGGCTACTATCAGAAATTTCTATCCAGACACCTCCCAGACATAATATCTCACTATAATACACATTCAGAGCAGTTTGTCTGTGCACAAATAAGTTATTACATTTAATAAAAAATAGTGGCTACAACTCAACTTTAGTGCTAATTTCCCTTGTGATAGTCCAGATTTTTGGCATACATACAATTAGCGATTTGAAGTGTCTGTGTGCAGAACATGAAGGTGTTTTATTCGGATACTGTATTACTGAACATGGTCACTGGTGCGCAGAAGATGTGAGTGTGAAGTGTGAGGGTTAACAGGTATCTCTCATCTCCTGCTCATAAACTCCAGGCTTGGTGCTCCTGATGTAGCCAAAGGCGTGTGGCTGATTACATTATGACCGTTTTCCCAGCATCTGGTGTTGTAGCACAAACAGGCCCTTGCCATTACAAAGTCTAAACAGACACTGCACACTTTCATTAATAGTATATCTACTGAGAATGCTACTTTCAGACAGGGAAAAGAACAACAGGGAGATTATATAGAAGATCATTCTGGTTTTCTTTTCCCCCCTCCCTCTATACTAATATTATACAAGTAAAAAAAACAACTTAATTATAACTATAAAAAATAATATTAATTATGTAAATTTCAAAAATAATTTTTAAATTTTAAGTAGAATTATCAAAAATATTTTAGTTTTATTATTTTATATTTTAATTGTATCCTTTAAAAACCTTTAAATATTATATTATAAATATATATACTATCTTAATGTATAACTTAATTATTTACAAATATTATATATATTTTATTTATTTTTTCAGCAATTTTTTAAGACTGAAATTTTGTCAGGATTTATATTAAATTATTACAAATTTTATACAATTTATTCATAATTATATATTTTATTAGTCTATTATTTATATTTTGAGAACCATTTCTTGAAGAAAGTTAATAATGGCAGAATTTTCATTTTAGGCTTACTATTATTGTATTGACAAACACATGAATAGAAAAATAAAATATAATAGAAGACAAAGGCTGGAAGAACCAACTTCTTTTCTGTGTGCTGTGTTTATTTAACTTCTGGCCACTGTTCAGAGTAATTTTATTTTATACGTTATATGCACCCATTGTTGAGGAATGTTCTGTTTCAGGGCACACATTTAGGCCCACTTTTAAATAACTGAGAACAGAGGAAAGTGTGGAGGTCAGAGGCGTGTAGGGATCTCCATGGATAAACCTTTCCTCCACCACAATGTGAGGGTGAGTTGGCCCCCTTTGTCCTGGAACAGAATGACTGAGTGAGTGTGGAGCTGACGGAGAGGTCAGAGAGAGTTCGGCAAGAGAGGTGTGCAACACTGAGCATGCGTTGGGACTGGGTCTCTAACATACGCTTGTGTTGGTGGGACAGGTTTGAATGATGATCTGAGGAGTGCTCTCGTGTTCTCCTTTCTGTGTGCTGAAGCTCTCTGGCTCAATGCCAGGAGCATGAGAGCTTTTATCCGAAATGGGAGACATCCCTGTCCTGCAGATTCCCGCTCCCGCTGTCAGTAAGAATGCACAAGCTAAGATCTCTTGTTATTTGGGCTCCAGGATCAACTTCAGAAATTCAGCATTGGTTTTATGCTTATTTGATATGACCTTTTCTTCATTTGTGGACCTTGACTGTTTTAATACAAAACGAATCAGAAACCAATTTTCAGTTGTTTTATATAATTTTTGATCATCTGTTCTTAAACTAGGATTCTTCTCATTATAATCAACGAAGCTGACAACATTCGAAGACCACACTGTAAACCTGAATAAGTTGAAGCAACTGGTTAAAATCAAAATTTTTAAGTTAAGAAATGTAAAGTTTAAGTAAGCAGAACAACATTTTGTACAAACATTTTAATTGTTCTTAAATTGAAATATTTGAGTAAATTAATTCATACATTTAACTTAAAATTATCATGTAATCTCAAAGTAAACATTTTTATTGGTGGAAACTTAGCTAGCTATAACTAGTTAATACAGAAAATGCTAACTTGCTAATTTGCTAACATGTTAGCAATAGCATGGGATAACACTTGCTGAATGAGTACAGAAATATAAAACATTTAGCATTCCTGCTCTCAAACCAAGCAGCATGCACTTGTAACCATGGCAACCAATGGCAAAACCATAACAGAAACTCTTTTAAATTAGCATAACAAAACATTAATTACTACTAAATCTCCCACTTACCATTAATATTGCACAAAACAACAACAACCAAAAAAAACCCCCCAAAAAAACAACAACATTATATAACACTTAATTTTAGCATACTCTCCCTTTTGTATGCCATGGGCAAAGCATGCTGGGAAACAGTAATCCCAGCCCAGTTTCAGTTAAATTTAAGTTCGTCTAAATTTAAAGAAATGAGTTCATAAACTCAAAGCAATGAAATAGTTCAGTTTAATTAAAATATATCAGTTCTGTGAACTCAAAGAAAAAGAAAATGCTCAACAAGTTAATCTGACTGAACTACATTTTAATAGCGCTTAATTTTAGTTTTTCCAACACAAACCAATGAATTATTTTGAGTGTTAGTGTCCAGTGTACTATATGGTAATATAAAATATTATAAATAAGTTTACATATATACACACACACATAGATTTATAAAGAAAAAATATTACAGTACCATTGAGAAAAAAAGTCTCATGCTCATCAAGGCTTTGATAAAAAATGTAGTAAAAATAGTAATATAATAAAATTATTGTAAATATATTTTAAATGTAATCTATTCCTGTGATGGTATAATGCTGTGTTTTCAGCATTACTCCAGTCTTCAGTGTCACATGATTCTTCAGAATCATTCTAATATGATGATTTACTGCTCAAGAACAATTTCTCTTATCAATGCTGAAAATATGCTGCTTATTTTTTTTTTAAGCAGATTTTTAAATTGCGGCGCCCATAACCTCACGATTACTTATCAATGACGTTTCACCACGAATGAGTATTTCTGTCTGATTTAAACCAAAGCTCCTACACCGACCTGCCCTGGGTAACAAAATAAATGCTAAAATACATCTACAGTTGCCATAAGCTAGCCATGATTTATACATCGATGTGGGACACAAGCATCCCAAACAAATAAGTAAATAAACAAAGACAGTTTGATGGCTACACATACACACATAAAACTGCAAAGTAAACTAAATGGCATGTGGGTAAATTCTTTTTATGGCTAAAAGGCACACTCAGGGGCCACAGTGAGCGTGTGCTGATGATACCGCCGTCTGATTAAATTAGGCCCTGCACTGTACTGGCTCCACGGGTCGTCTGCCAGATGGTGAGGAATCGAGGGGGCAAACCGAGAGATTCATCCCAGACCTCTAACACTGCTGCATTTGAAGCCATCCACACACACCCTGACAACCTGTCAGAGCTCCACGGCACAGAGAATAAAGGGCCGAATCGAAGAGAATATGAAGTGTGCAGGAGAGAATAGGAGACAGAGCGCAAGAAAAACACACAGCATCACACGCACATATATTCTAAAATGAAGCATGTGATGTAAAGTTTATTAAATCAGTATTAATGTTCCACTTTTATGAGTTGGGCAGGGCACTGGCTGTAAATCTGAGTCCATTTACTACCTGAGCCACATCCAGAGAGATTAAATGACTGCAATAATATTCCCTATAATAGCTTGGCTAACACTTGCAGCTTTAGTAAAAAAAATATTATTAGACTATGTAGCCCGCCAGCGGCACGTTGCGCTGAGAAATATTCGGTGAAGGAAAACCCTTAAAACAACCACTTTTGACAAGTTCTGTTTCTTCTGCTGCCATAATTCATACAATGTCACACTGTCATGGAACCAGAAATGCCTCAATTTGACACACACTAATGTTCGTAACATCCACAATCACTCATGGCATAATCATATTCATCTCAGTATGAATATTCAAATATTCATATGTATTTATATGAATGAAAGGAATCTCATCAGTCCCTGCTCGGTGACCAAGTTCCACAGTTAGCAGATAGCATGTCCATTGCTCAGTTAGTTCATAAATCATCCCCAATCATTTCGACTTCTGAATTATGATCTATTACACATAATTCCAGTGTTTTTCCCCCCTTTTCTACGTCAGACCACCAGTCAAGCAAAGGGAAAGAGAAAAAGAGGAATGACCTCTAATGAAAGATTAGATGAGAGCCGCTCCGAATCTATCAAGAGACATCAAGTTTTAACCGAATGATGAATATCATCTTTTTAAGTTGCAAAAAAAAAACTGCAGCCAATGTAAAACTGTCCAAGTTTAATTACGTTCTCTGGCAGGACGAAAGCCCTGGACAAAAGCGAGAGACTACGTCAAATGGCTTTTCATTGCAGACAAGCAGCCACAAAGTAGTTATTTCATCTAAAAATACAGCAATATTACATTCAACGCAGACACGACATGTCTTATAATTTTCTGATGTTCAGGGCTACATTGTTTTAAGCTAAATTACAGATGACATGAACAGCAAGCTATAGGAAGTATATACAATTTTTATGAGTTAACATTACGGTAGAGTTAACATGAAGACAGCTGAAGAAGGAAGTGACTTATGTTTCAAACTAAATTTAGCCTGTTAGTCATTCTCCACCAATAAAATCAGTTTCAATAGAAGCCAAAGCATCAAGTTTTATGTGTCATCAGACTGGAACTGAGTATGTGAGAGGATCTGTGCAACCACAACCCGTCTAGAACACTCCACACACAGACAGGCATTGTTACATAAAATATCAGCACTCTTTGAGCCAATCAGATCAGAGTATCGTTATTAATTGTTGTATAACATAACATTTTGTAAATAATTAATCCCTAGTAAGCAGGGTTGGGGAGTAACGAAATAAAAGTAACTTAGTTACGTATTTAAAATTTTAAAAAACGTATTTCATTACAGTTTCATTTTAAATAGGTGGTAATCAGATTACAGTTACATCTTAATAGTATTTTAGATTACCAAAGTGATTACTTTGAATTTAAATGTCATTTAAACAGCGATTGGTGATTCTCTGACTCTGACAGTCTGAAAAAGCGGAGTAAAGTTTCATCAACATTTTAATACTTTTAAGAGGGATCATAAAAAATTTGGTATTTTTATTTAGTACTGTCCTGAACAAGACAAAAATGACTGAATTTATAAAAAAAATTGCCCAACTGTCAACTTAACTGTCCTGTCATGACCTGGATGATCCACGACTGTTTTCATGTTTTGTGATAGTTGTTTGTGAGTCATTTTATAATTCACTGGTCACTGCAACTTTTTCTCACAATTTGTTTTTTTCCCTCTCAATTGTGAGTTTGTATTTCACACTTATGACTACTTTTTCTCAGAATTGCGAGATTTAAACTCACAATTGCAAGTTATAAAGTCAGAATTGGGAGATATAAACTTGCAACACTGACGTTTTTTCTTGCAATTGTGAATTTAGTATGTGAGTTTATACATCATAATTCTGACTTTTCTCAATATTGCGAGTTTATATCTCATAATTCTGACTTTTCTCAATATTGAGAGTTTATATCTCATAATTCTGACTTTTCTCAATATTGAGAGTTTATATCTCATAATTTTGACTTTTCTCAATATTGTGATTTTATCATATTTTTGACTTTTCTCAATATTGTCATGTATCTCATAATTCTGACTTTATAACTCGCAATTGCAACTTTTTTATCACACAATTCTGAGGGAAAAAGTCAGAATTGTGAGATAAAAACTTGCAATTACCTTTTTTTGTGTTTGTTCCACACTTATTAGTATTCCAAAGTATTCTAAAGTATTTAGACTGTTACTAAACTTGATTAATGTAACGAAATACGTTACAAATTACTTTTTAAAGCATGTATTTTGTAATCTGTAGTGAAATACATTTTAAAAGTAACCTACTCAGTACTGCTAGTAAGTATGCGTTCAGGATGACAACATTTCCTGAACGACTGACAAGAGAGTCACTGCGTTCGAAATTGAGTACTTCCCTACTTTATAGTACTCCTACATGTCCAAATACATAGTATTTGAAAAATAATCGACAAAAAGTCGCCGGATGACCTACTACTTCTGGCAATATTCTGAGGTGTGCATTCGATGGACACTTTACTATCCCATGAGGCCAATGGAGAGGATTCGAGAATGGCAGTGAAGTGTGACAACTGATGCCATAAGTCAGATGATAATGACAGCATGGCGGATGTAGTACGTCCAGATTATATTCAGACACATTTTTTATCCAATTACCTCATCAGCCAACAAAGGTGACATTACATCATGCATGTAATTATGACACCACCTGAATGTCACACAAGAGTGATACTGAATGTGCAGACCGACAAAGACAGGAAGGGAATTTAGGCATCTGTCTTCACCTGTACAGGGAGAGTGCTTTCACTTTCATGAAAGAGTCGCCATTTAAAATTCTGAATGAGAAAAAAAAAAATGGCATTGATGGCATTTCATCTCTTGTTAATGTGAGAGGACTCAATGAATGGCACAGCCACCTGTTAAGTGTGTAGCACTTCTGAGTCTTTATTTCTGTGGGTCAGTGTAAATATGTGCTTACATCTGTGTACACTTACACAGTACTCAAAGCACACACAAAACGGCATGCACACAAACAGTACCAGTCAAACAAAGTTTGGACACACCTACTCATTCTTTGACTTCGGAAAATTAGCCATCCTTTGTCTAGATTCCAGTTTTGCACACTCTGGACATTCTAGGGATTTTTACACTTTAACCCATGGGTCATTCTAAATGGAATCCTGGGTTATATCTTGCTTCACATTTCACACTCTTCATAATTCACCCGGGGTTCACAATTAATCCAGGGTATTCATAAGATGATGTTTCATACTGTACACTCCTAAACCATGTCTTATTTGCATATTTGTAGTTTGTCAGTGTCATCAATTAGCTGTTTGGACAAACATATGAAGTCATTTCCTGAAAGTATTGTGAATCGAATCCGCTTTGGGTTACCATTCTGATTCTCAAACCATTAGGTCACAACTGCTCCCATAAAGGCTCTAGGAGTAAAGGAGTTTAACGTAGGTTTGATTTTGTTGTGGCTTGAACATAATTTTTTTAAATTTTTTCATCAGGACTAAGAAACAAAACAAAAGAAAATGATGCAAAACATAGACTAGTTATGTTCTTTACATACATAGTTAAAAGGCAGGGTAGGTCATTTTCGGAGAGGCTAGAAATAGCGAGCTAGCTTTGAATGCATAAGATCCCACCCTCCCTTCAGAGCATCTACAAAGCCATGCCTCCTCCAAAACACATGAATGCGTACAACAGGGAGCAAACAAAAGTAAAATGACCTCATGTCTCAAGGCACATAACATTACAATAATTATGAACATAAACAACTTAAAGAGCTCTGACCTGTACCATCTGACTGCTGCAGGTGCTTTTTGCCATTGATAGTGTTGCCATTGAAACAAAAATTGAGCCAAGAACTGCTCTGAGTATAACGGCACGGGTTTCCATCTCTTCCAAATTATGGTAGATACGGCGTGAATGCATAAGCTCGCTGTTTTGGTACAGGAGGAACTGTAAAACGTGGCTGCTGTTTTGATTGCGTTGCTCGTGACTGGCATCTGTCTTAACTACGGATAGCTTTGGACGACCATTTAATGGTCCTACGGCTTCCACAGACGACATTTATAATACATATAAATACATTTAGACCACTTAACACCGTGATTGCTATCATACATGCAGGATGTGAAGAGACTTTCAACCAGCATAACAAAAAATGTTTTTGAAGCATTTCACCATAGGCTTTTAAATAAAATGGTTTTTAAAATCATCAAAAAACATTCAGTGAAGTGTTTCAAAATGTTTTGACTGCTAGTATACGTACACTCACTGATGAACTGAAAAAACTGTACTTAAGACAGCCGTTACCTGCATTGATTTTTGTCGATCCGAATGAATCCAATCCGATTTCAGATCGTTTACCTGAATCCTAAACTTGCTTCAGGTACCCATTTACATGTGCATTACAAGTAGTCCAAAGAAAACAACAGCACATGCGCAGTGCCCAGTCGACCGCGTTCAGAACCGGAGAAAGCCACTGCGATACCGTCACTGGAGCTACTGTAAGCATATTTGTCATTTATGCCTTGAACCCGCATTCTGACGTAAAACCTGGAAGCGCTGCATGTAAACAGCGTAAGAGAATGACACCGAAGAGAAGACATTGTTGAATAAAGTTATTTTTGTTTTGTTTTTGTGCACAAAAAGTATTCTTGTCACATCATAACATTAAGGTTGAACCATTGCAGTCATGTCAACAATTTTAACAATGTCTTTAGTGCCTTTCTGGACCTTGAAAGTGGTGGTTAATTTGCTGTCTATGGACGAGTCATATACCTCTCAGATTTCATCAAAAACATCTTAATTTGTGTTCCGAACACGAACGAAGGTCTGATGGGTGTGGAACGACATGAGAGTGAGTAATTAATGACAATTTTCATTTTTTGGGTGAACTAACCCTTTAAAACGCGTGTAAACACATGCATCACATGAACACGTGTAAAGGTATGCGAGAAAACAGTCAGAATCAAGCGTGTACATGCTTTTCCTATTTATTTGGATTATTTCAGATCTACACTACACCTTCCAATTTGAATAATATTTTATTTGGATCAAGCTCAGTCAGATTGATTGCAGTGTTTTCACGAAGGCTTTTCAGTCCAATTGAGCCATCAATCTGATACTAACGGATTATTTGGTTGCATGTAAACAGTTATTCTAATGCAAGTAGGTTAACTTTTTCAGCTTTTTTTCAGATAATTCTCTAACTCTTAGGGTTCAGAGCTGCTCTTTTAAATAAAATGTGACTCTGAAACAGAAAAAGGATGAAAAAATTGTAGTGTAGCTAGGGTTAAAGGTAGTGATATATATAGATGAATACAAAATAATAATTCTATAGATTTTAAATAAACATAACAATACACATTGTAGTTGAAGCTGTTTTCCATCATTCATACGTGATAACGTTCAAAGATTGCAGAGGCTTTGACTGCATCCTCTAAACCGAGGTGAGAATGTCATCAGACTTACGTTTGGGTGATGCACAGATAAAAGTCACTACAGCGACATTTTCCTTATGAGACTGCCCTGTCTTATTATGTATTGCTTTCTTATGCCTCTTCTCTCACAGTCCCACTGTCTTTTAGCAGCCATTTATACATTTCAAATGATCTTTAACCTCCAGTCTGCGAGAGCGGGACTTGCGGTACTCTGTCATTTTCTCCCTCCGTTTACATTTCTTCATCTTCTGCAATCCATCTCTCTCAGTCTCTGCAATTCATCTCTCCCGGTCTTTCTCCCACAAGCATTTATATCCACAGGATGCTTTTATCAATGACCAACAATGATCTTCACAACCTGTGTACATAATTGATATGCTTAAATTCATCAATCTCAGCATGTCAGACTCCTGGAAAGGTTTCCAGCATCTTTTACTACACTCTATTACCTCAAGCATAGTGCAACCGAGTGATCTATATCCAACAAGTCATTCAGGTGTTTAGTGGCTGTTTTCTTTCACGCAATGTATTCATTCTTAAAGAGCACATATCATGAGGACGAAATCTTTTGAGATAAGAGTTTATTGTTCTATAAAAGCACACAATAACTTTCAGAAATCAAAATTCCCAGTTCAGAAAGTCTGAAAAAAGCAGTGAAATAGTTTGTTCTGAAATATGACATCAAAAACTTGAAGTACTTACTATGTTAAAATGCTTTTTTATAAAATACTTAAAAGGGTTAGATCACCCAAAACTGAAATTTCTGTCATTATTTACTCACCCTTCATCTGACTACAGTGGTTCAACCTTAATGTTACGAAGTGACGAGAATTTTTTGTGTGCCAAAACAAACAAAAAAAACAACTTTTTTTCAAAAATATCTAATGATTGGCGATTTCAAAACACTGCTTCATGAAGCTTCAAAGCTTTCCGAATCTTGTTTCGAATCAGTGGTTCGGAGCGTGTATGAAACTACCAAAGTCACGTGATTTCAGTAAACGAGGCTTTGTTACGTCATAATTGCTTCAAAATGTTTCGAAATTTAAATGGTTCACGTGATTTTGGCAGTTTGATACACACTCCGAATCACTGATTCGAAACAAAAGATTTGTAAAGCTTCAAAGTTTCATGAAGCAGTGTTTTGACATCGCCCATCAGTTTTTTTTTTGGTGCACAAAAAGTATTCTCGTCACTTCATAACATTAAAGTTGAACCACTGTACTCACCTGAACTGTTTTAAAAATATATCTTTAGTACCTGGGCATTTGAAAGTGAGAATTATCTTGCTGTCAATGGAGGCCTCACAGAACCAACGGATTTTATTAAAAATATCTTAATTTTTGCTATGAAGATGAACGAAGGTTTTACAGGTTTGGAACGACATGAGGGAAAGTAATAAATGACACAATTTAAATTTTTGGGTGAACTAACCCTTTAATATACAGAGACAACTATAAAAGTAAGCAATACTGAATCACCCCAAAATACAAGCATTGGGTTGCTATCAAAACACTGCATAACTGAACATCAGACACAGTAGCCTTTGTTTAACCAATAGCTTGAGATTGCGGCGACTATCTGCTTGCCTCTGCCAACGACACAAGGTGGAATATTTGCGAAACCTGTTTGAAAACAGTCATTTTTGCAATTCCGTCTGGGGATGCTAGTGGTGCAGGAATTAAAGTCTTTACCTTTAATCTCCAAAAAAGTATATAGACAACCACAATGAAACGAAGTGCTGTAATAACTTTTTACACAGGTCTTAAAAGTCCAATTTTACAGTAGTTTTTTTAGTGTCACTAGTTAACTGAACATAACACAAACTGAACAAACACTGAACTAAACTAAAATATATTTTCTTGACTAAATAATACCAGTAATAAACTTTTAGATATAGCATACAGGTTTAAATAATAATTGATAATTTATATATTATTGGCATATTTGTAAATCATACCATTTAGCACATTAACATCGGCCATCCTTTATATTAACACTAATAAAAACTTAATGAATTGAAATAAAATCATAAAAAACCAAGGTAAAAAAAAACTATTGAAAACTAAATTAAAAATAAAATGGAAACTGACTGGAGTTATGAATTCAACTTTGTCATCTCACTATGGTCAACGTCTCCCTTTCTCCAGCACCAAACATATTTCAAACAGCATCCATGGTTTCTGCTCTTTGTTTCAGCTTTTGGCATCTCATTCTTCTGACCAGGACCAGCTATCACATCGAACTCCATAATGAGGCCTTCTTTAGGCCTGCAATCCCAGTTGCAGTTGCTTTTCTATAAACTAAGTCTACTGCAGTGTTCATGAGGAGATATTTGAACCTCCAATGCCAAACCTACTCCAACCTCCTCCAGCAGAGCGACTGACTGAATGGAGCTCCCCGACAGAGAACGTCAAATTTACACATACTTGAGACTTTTAAAAGTGACATTTACCTCATTTTCAAACCAAAAATGGGCGGCCATATTTCATGTCAACACTGAGGTTCTTTCCAAGTGTAAATAGGAAAACTCCATAAAGGTATGAGTGTGTGTGTGTTCCAAATCTCAGCCACTGCATGTAACTACAACAGCATAAAAGATTGCCTTTACGCCGGAAGCCCAGTTAGTTTCCCCTCAGGGACACACTCCAGACTAGCCAACCCATAAAGCTAAGCTAAAAAGCTCGGGTTTAAAAAGTACCATAAAGGGAAAGAGAGGCTTCCTTCCTCTCTCCACCCTGTGGCCTGACTTGGAGAAAAAAATATGAACCTCGCAGCAGCGGTTTGACGGATGACGCCACGCTAAATCACGCTACTTCCTGCCGCGGCCCTCGCCGCGGTGCAAGAGTTGTGAATTATTATGATGTATTATTACCAAGCAGAGCTACGTGATATTACATTGTATGCCAAATTACGTTTGAGAAATAGCTTTATCTCATTAATTAATCATGCTAATTTATAACTTTCTGTTGTTGAGATGCACACAGGCCGGAGTTGCCGTACGCACAGATGTGAGAGTTTTCGAGGGAGAGGATCGTTTTGTACCTCGACGCTTTTGAAGGAAAGATTAATGGCAGGGTTTTGTATTTACAGCCTCTCGGTTGGAGAATCTGTTTCTGATAGCGGCAGTGAAAAGCAATAGATGGTCTTTAGTTCTTTAGTGAGTATGTGGGCTCTCTCTCACACACACTCTTGCTTGTATGTGTGAGTGTGTGAGATTGGGTCACTCTTTCCATCAAGAGTCATGACAACATGCTGTTTTCATGGGGGTTGTTAATCTGGTCTTGCAGTGAGTGAGTGGTCCTGCCTAAGAGAAACCCAACACGCTGCACTGCCCTCTAATGGTCAACACGTCCAACAGCATCTGCAAAAGATCTCCCATCCCCCACTATACAGTGAATCTCTGTGCTGTGTGTAGTGCTCCTCATGGGATATAATAAGAAGTGATACTCAAACAGTGGTTCCAGACCGTTTTTTTCTTCAGGTGGAGAAATATATATATATATATATATATATATATATACAGTACTGTGCAAAAGTTTTAGGCAGGTGTGAAAAAATGCTGTAAAGTAAGAATGCTTTCAAAAATAAACTTGGTAATAGATTATATTTATCAATTAACAAAATGCAAAGTGAGTGAACAGAAGAAAAATCTAAATCAAATCCATATTTGGTGTGACCACCCTTTACCTTCAAAACAGCATCAATTCTTCAAGGTAAACTTGCACAAAGTCAGGGATTTTGTAGGCATATAGTTAGGTGTATGATTAAACAATTATACCAAACAGGTGCTAATGATCATCAATTCAATATGTAGGTTGAAACACAATCATTAACTGAAACAGAAACAGCTGTGTAGGAGGAATAAAACTGGGTGAGGAACAGCCAAACTCAGCTAACAAGGTGAGGTTGCTGAAGACAGTTTACTGTCAAAAGTCATACACCATGGCAAGACTGAGCACAGCAACAAGACACAAGGTAGTTATACTGCATCAGCAAGGTCTCTCCCAGGCAGAAATTTCAAGGCAGACAGGGGTTTCCAGATGTGCTGTGCAAGCTCTTTTGAAGAAGCACAAAGAAACAGGCAACGTTGAGGACCGTAGACGCAGTGGTCGGCCAAGGAAACTTACTGCAGCAGATGAAAGACACATCATGCTTACTTCCCTTCGCAATCGGAAGATGTCGAGCAGTGCCATTAGCTCAGAATTGGCAGAAAACAGTGGGACCCTGGTACACCCATCTACTGTCCGGAGAAGTCTGGTCAGAAGTGGCCTTCATGGAAGACTTGCGGCCAAAAAGCCATACCTCCGACGTGGAAACAAGGCCAAGCGACTCAACTATGCACGAAAACACAGGAACTGGGGTGCAGAAAAATGGCAGCAGGTGCTCTGGACTGATGAGTCAAAATTTGAAATATTTGGCTGTAGCAGAAGGCAGTTTGTTCGCCGAAGGGCTGGAGAGCGGTACACGAATGAGTGTCTGCACGCAACAGTGAAGCATGGTGGAGGTTCCTTGCAAGTTTGGGGCTGCATTTCTGCAAATGGAGTTGGGGATTTGGTCAGAATTAATGGTATCCTCAATGCTGAGAAGTACAGGCAGATACTTATCCATCATGCAATACCATCAGGGAGGCATCTGATTGGCCCCAAATTTATTCTGCAGCATGACAACGACCCCAAACATACAGCGAAAGTCATTAAGAACTATCTTCAGTGTAAAGAAGAACAAGGAGTCCTGGAAGTGATGGTATGGCCCCCACAGAGCCCTGATCTCAACATCATCGAGTCTGTCTGGGATTACATGAAGAGAGAGAAGCAACTGAGGCTGCCTAAATCCACAGAGGAACTGTGGTTAGTTCTCCAAGATGTTTGGGCCAACCTACCTGCCGAGTTCCTTCAAAAACTGTGTGCAAGTGTACCTAGAAGAATTGATGCTGTTTTGAAGGCAAAGGGTGGTCACACCAAATATTGATTTGATGTAGATTTTTCTTCTGTTCACTCACTTTGCATTTTGTTAATTGATAAATATAAACTATTAACATGTCTATTTTTGAAAGCATTCTTACTTTACAGCATTTTTTCACACCTGCCTAAAACTTTTGCACAGTACTGTATATATATATAAATATAGGAAAAAACATATATTTCCATTGGTTTTTAAAGCTTTTTAACAGTTATCAAGGTTGAGACAAACACCTAAGACCAGTTTGCCAAAGTTGGTTTTTGAAATAATCTTCAAAATTTAACGAACGATTCGATGGACAGCGGCAAGTGAAAAATGCAAGTTTCGTTCTGCTTGGCCTCCATTAACGTTATCAGATAGCTGCTCAAACTTGGATGATGGCGGACGTGTTTTTTGAGAAGTGTCAATGTCCTCATAGACAGTCATGACCCCTTGAATCAAGGGTGACGAGCGATTCTGAGGCATACATCTTGTCCACCTTGTCTTGAGCCAAGGATTTGAATGATATAAGACACTTGAGCCTAAAGGTTTAGGAGTTATGAGCCATTTCGTACTTTTGACTGCTGTAGCGTCCCCGTCAGGCCGATCAGGGTGAGCCTTGGTAACGTTGTAGGCGGTGTGAGTACTACTAGCCCTCGAAGTTTCAAGTCTCTATGACGTACACTTTGGTCTGCCTTGGAAAATCTAACAATTACAATTGAGTTTCAGCACTACAAAACTGTACAAACACTGTCACTGGGGTGGGTGCTCATTGAAAAGGTACTATTATACATAATTTCGGTACTAATGTGCCTTTAAGATCCAAATATGCACCCATTACAGGTAAATAAGGTAGGCTACAAAATTGTACCTTTTGAAAGTCTACTGCCCCAGTGACAGTTTTTGAACCATTTTTTATCCCTGAGAGTGAAAAACAAACAAACAAAAAAAAAAAAATCACACAAATTTAAATGAAATAAAATGAACATTTAGAAGTATAAAGAAATTGTCAATGGCAGAAAACTAATAATTGTAATTAAATATACAATACAAAGTAGTGTCCTTTCCTGATGATGAATACATAGATTGAACATTGGGTCAAATATTCGACATTTACAATTTGCAGATGAATTTGCATCAAAATATATTTAAGTTTGATTAGAGACACAGCTTTTTGATATCCACAAAAATAAGGCAAATATTTTTCTTTATTTTAATTATTTTTAATTGCAATTATATGTACCGTTATTAAGTTTTTTTCTTGTCATCTATGACCCAAAGACAGACATGACTGTCAATTCATATTTGGGTCATGACTCACCCTTTGAGAATTTGAGAAGTTAGTACATCAACAAAAACAGATCATCACACAAAAATGAAATGATCTTAACTAAATAAATACTCATTATGCTCCAATTACGTAGTTACACACATACACAAAAACACCAACCCACACCTTAACATACCTGCAGCGTTTTGAAAATAAGGGAACATCATCTTCTGCGTCACGTATGTAGACACGCCATCCATCATTGTTGAGAAGTCATTACATTTGGCTTTCTTAAAGCTAATCCTCACCATTAGACCACTGACTGATCGTAAACTCTGACTGATGCCATCTATATGAGCCAAATTACATGGCTCCCATTTGCACATTCTGGGATTTCTGCATACATTACGCTTCTTGGTAATCCGGGCTCAAAAAACTGTAAAACTGGCTACTGAGATGGGTCCTAATGCTCTTTACTGAGTTTATAGGTAATCCTGGCTGAACTATTTGGGCTATTTTGTATGATTATACAACGGAAGACCACCAAAACACTGGTTGCCAATGCTCATCAAAATCTCATCTTTTGTGACCAAGTCATACAGGTTTAGAATGATATGGGTATGAATAAATGATAACAGAAACTTCATTTTGGGTGAACTATCCCTTTAAAAGTTTCAGTATGAATAGTTTTGTTAAGAGCCTCTAGGACGACAAAGGCCTGGTTAAGCAAACACTGACACAACCAACTGGGAATAGTAGAAGACTGAATTTAGAACCTTGTGGGACAAGCACAAGCCAAGTGGAAAGAGTACAAGACAATGAGGATGAAACTTTCCAAAGAGCTGGTAGTAGTATGAGGTTGTGGAGAAGTTTCTTGTTCAACACCAAGTACAAACTGTAGTGGAGTGAGTGAGATCACTGAATTTTTGGAGATACATATTTCATCAAGAGATGAGCTAGTGTCAGTAGTTCGAGAAGTTAAAAGGTAAACTGGATGCACCTAGGCTCAAATGGGTCAAGTTTTAAGGGAGTTAAAGAAATATATTCGCCAGGGGCATGCCATTCACGCGTCAGATTTCTCGGTCAGCTGTACTTTGCAGAGAGTCTCCTCTGAGATGCGATGCTAACTAGGTCACCAGAGATGAAGAGCTGGAGTTTGTGCGTGTTTGAAAGGTAAAGGTATAAAGAGAGATAAAGACAAAGAGAGAGAGCAAAATATTCATCAAAAATTCTTTTCTTGTTGTGCATTAACCTCACTGACCACAGAAATCATCTGTACCCACTTTATTGCAATTATCACTATTACCATAAATGCTGATCCACTGAACTCAAGTGGCTTATGGACAATCCTAGCAAGTACAGAAGATTCTTTGAGATAAAAGTTTGGTTTTGAATTAATTATTTTTTGGTGAAGCAATTCCAAACTTTCTACGGATGATGTACAGATTTTAAGTCTTAGTTCTTCAAATAAATGTTTCTGGAATGTTGCACAACGGTTTTTATGTGCCAATATAAGAACATAGACAAACCCTTTTCTTGTGAGCATCCTTGGTTTTATACCAATAAACTAACATTTCAAGAATGTTTCAGGAACCAAAAATTGTAGGCTTGGGAAGTTTTCCTTATCACATTACTTTATCAGTTTTCATGTTGTCTGATCATGCAATATGACAAGTAAACAACAATTTTAACAAACTCGACAACCTCTTTTTTTTTTTTTTTAGAGTGGTCAGACGAGGTTCAAAAGCTCATGCCTGTACATCATATAGTTAACCATAATAACTAGTAAACACTGGATAGCGTTCAACTACCAATGCTTGCCAATCAGTTAGGGCGATTTACATAATTAATGTGCAATTAGCAGTTAATTAACGCACTCTGCTCTGAACGGGATTTGAACCGGCATTTCTGGCATTGGAGGTGGGCTTGTTAACAAGAGTGCTTTCACACCAGAGGAACATTTTCATAGTTCCTAGAAGTAATGGTGGAAGTATCCGGTTTTTGGTGTGTTTGCACCGTTACTTAGCCCTCCATTTTGCTCTTATCGCATAACTTATATGTCTACATTTCTTCTCCATTATCGCAAATCCCACGAACCACAACAAAAACACAGCTCCGATCACAGCATCCTCCATTCTCCAGTTGCTGACGTTGTTGAATGCAGTGCTGTGCACCAGCTTACGTCACTTCAGAGTTCCTACTGGTGCTGCGAATGCAACTAGGAAAATGGCCCTAGGGCAACATTTAGTTCTCGGGGAATCACCCTGGTGGCTAGTTCCTATAGCTAAGTTCCTATTATTACCTGGTGTGAAAGCCCCTAAGGATGCTAAAAACCGCAGCCTCTAGCGTCAACCACTAGCGCCTGCGTCCCCACCAGAAACCTGTGATCACTAAAGGAACGAAGGCTTGTGGTACCGTCACAGAGAGGCACAAAATCACTCTCCAGAACATTCTCGTTCACTGCTCCCTGCTGGTGGAATGATCTCCCTACTTTCATCAGGAACGCAGAATCCCTGGCAATATTCAAGAGACAGCTGAAAACTCATCTCTACCGTGAACACTTAATCCCCTCATAAAAAAAAACTAAAAAAAAAACCCTATCCTTCCCTTTTCCCTTCCTACTCTAGCTTATGGTACTGAGCAATGTATGAAACTTGTATTGTGAGCACTTCCTGTGTCTATTTGCCAATTCATGAAGAATTGCTTGTTTGTATTCCTCACTTGTAAGTCGCTTTGGATAAAAGCGTCTGCTAAATGACTAAATGTAAAATGTAAATGTAGTGTACCTCTTGAAGCCATGGGTGAGTGAAGTTAACTCGCACAGCTTTCACTAGCTGGCCTCCGTTAAACTCACTTATTATGTTACACTTATCTAAACCTCACTCCCATCCGGGTCACGGCACCAATGTAACCCCTCCAGTTCTACCGCTCCAAGACTAGGGCTGCACAATTCAAAGCAGAAGCAGAAGCCACCTTACAGAAGGATGCTAAACTGTCATTATGAAGTGAGTTTGGAGTAAAAACATGTTATTAAATGTTGTCTTTTTTGTTAAATTTTAGTCAATGCTCATATCTGGAAAAATGTTTGATGCGCGTTACTTTTTAAAATATACCTTATAAGTGACTCAAACTCGCAGTGCTTTCAGTTTGATTAACATTTGGAGCCGTACTTCATTAACAAGCTGCGCATAAAAAAAAAAAATCACAGCCTTTGCGATTTCAGAATCGCACTAAGAATCGCGATCAAGTTCAATGTTATTTTTCGTATCGTGCAGTAAATCGTGCAGCCCTACTGAAGCCCGCAGCCTCTAGCATCAGTCACTAGTGCACATCTTGAGGACAGGGGAGTGAGGTTTACCTGTACAAGTTTTACTACCGTAGCTTACCGTTACAGCTTACATAAAAGACCATAAAAATAAATCATCATACCCAATATACAAACATATTTAGACGCCAAAGAAATCTTAAGACTGCTTTTAACAGAACAACATAAGATACAAAATCATGCAGTGCTTACTGTATATTTTGTCACCATAAAGTTTTGGGCCTAATTAATAAACTTGAATGACAAAAAGGCAAAAATGACTAATAATTCTGTACACTGTCAGAAAAAACAAAAAACAAAAATGTATAGCGCTTGTCACTTGAGCAGTACTCCAAGATACAAAAGTGAAAAAAGGTACCAATATGTAGCTTTAAGGTACTAATATGTACTATTTAGGGGTAAGTACAAAGGTGTAACTTTTCACTTTTGTACCCTTTGTTTCGGACAGTGTAGAGTTTAATTTTGGAGTTTTAAAGGTTATCTCAAAGTGCATCCATGGCAACTAGGCATCTGAAACCGTGTCATTAATGACAGTGAATCTAATGAGATTTATAATATGTCCTTCGCACTTTTCTGAATACTATGCGCCCCTGAACTGTATCTGTATCGCTTTCTTCATTTCTTCAAATGTGTCCAAACAGACTCTTCACTACCTGTTCTTGTAGTTACCTGCAGAGATCATGAACATTGCTTAAAAAAAAAAAAAGTGTATCGCAGTTACAGTAACCGTGTCTGTCAGCAGTCAAGTAAACGTACCTTGAGGGCTCAAACACCTTTTTCTAACTGCTCTGTATGCTTAAGGGGTGTGGACTCACTAACAAACTACTAATTAAGGTCCCAAATTCAATGTTGGTGTATTATTGTTGTTTGGGAAAGTCATTCCTGAAGTGATTGGGCTACATTCAAATGAACATTGCAGGTATTTAAAATGACTAGAGTTGAAACTACTTTACACATTATATCTTATCCACACACAAAACACTAAAGTATACCAAAAAAGAAAAGGATAAACAGGTGTGAGCTTGTCACTTGTCTCGTTGAGTGAAAGGCAGGCATGGATTCTCACCCAGCGGCTTGCCCAAGCGAGTCTCCACGCAAACAGGTCTTTGGCAAGCTTTGTTCTCCCCCTCTCACACCTACAGGTTGATGTTGATTCTCCTTCAAACTCGATTCCTTTATTTATCTAGGGCGTTTCATTCCTCTGTGTGTGTTTTTTTTTCATTCAATCAGTCTTTTCTTTCACTGTATGTCTTTCAACCACCGAATAATGACAGGGTACAAGTGCCTGTTGACCTCGCTGACAGAGTCGCGCCAAACCACAGGGCCTTAGAAAAACGACCGGGATAAGTCCAAGATGATTATGGCACGCCACGTTTGGTTGGATTAACTACCCCAGTGCCACTCAAAAGCTTGTTACCTCCGCAATCAGCCGACTTGCAGAGCGGCAGTAACGCTGGGAGCTTGAGTATAAACATCATGATGCCAGCATGATCTGGCAAGAAACGACAGATCAATGCTTCGTTACTGTTTATTTTCCAGAGCTGCTTTTAAAACCTGCCAGTCAAGCTTTGCAGTAAAAGCATCATGAAAGTATACGGTAGCTGACATGAAAAGACTGTATTGAAAGAAAATGAATTGCTTATGTAAAAGGTTGCCTCACTCTCTGGATATGCTGGATTGGTAAGAGAAGCAGGAAACACTTTAAAATAAGGTCCAATGTATTAACATTAACAAATACATTAGTTACCGCATGTTTTCCCATAATACACGAACTAATGTTAACCTGTACACACTACCGCTATGAAGTTTGGGTTAAGTTAAAGAAATTAATATATTCACCAAGGACTCATTAAATTAATCAAAGTGACAATTAAGAGATTAATAATCTTATTAAAGATTTCCATTACAAATAAATGCTGTTCTTTTAACATTCTAAGAATCCTGAAAAGTTTCCATAAAAATATTATGCAACGGGTTTCAACATCACAGGTGTCACGGGTATAAATTAAATTTTAAAATATATTCAAATAGTAAACAGTTATTTTGTAATAATATTTCACAATATTCCCATTTTAATGCATTTTTGATCAAATAAATGCAGGCTTAGTGAGCAGAAGAAACTTCAAAAACATCATTTTAACAGTGGTGCTCAAACGTATAGAAGAAACAAGATTATTTTAGAATAAATTATTAAATAAAATTAAGAATATTCCAGGTTCATTACAGCTTAAGTTCCATCGATAGCATTTGGGGCAAAATAAAATTGTTTTAAAAAAAAGAAAGAAACAAACAAAAGGCACTTGTAATGGAAGTGAAGCTAATTTTATAGAACAAATGTGAAGCTTTTTTTTTTATTAATATTTTAAACAAAACTTATTTGTGCTACAGTTGTTCTCAACATTTTTACGGTCATTAGGTGTTATGATGTAATGGCAACAAAGGTGTAAAAGGTTAGCAAATTAATGGACTCATTCACTTCCATTGTAAGTACCTCAGATATGTTTTTTTTGTTTTTTAAGAAAAGTATTGAGAAGTCAAAATGAATTTATGTGGTATTTAACATGTCAATTGCTGCTGATTGAGGGTAACTTGCATGGAACCTTGAATATTCCTTTAATAAAAGCTGTGAAAGTTCATCATTAGTTTATACCCAATGCAAATGGTACAAGGATTCCATCACATTTACTGCTTCAGCTCAGCAGTCTCACATAGGCTTATTACCAGCAGCCCACATCACTAGTTTGGCAGTGTCTTCTGCCCCTAGTGGGCGGTCGGCCACAAGAACAAAAAAAGAAAACTGTGAGATTTATCAGGGATGACATGGAAAGCAACACTGCACACCCATCAAACAAACAAAGATATTTCCTTCAGTGCTTTGATATAATGCCGTTATTTTCCAAACAGACAGAATGTGGTCAAGCCAGATAACATATTGCTGAAAGACGGTTTATCTAACATTACAACAGGATACATTTGTAATGGTTCATAGCACTCTGAAGCAGGCTGTAAAAGAATGCATAGGGAAGGCCATCTCACATCTGACAGCAGCATTTATTCGCTTCCACAGCTGCTTTTGACAAAAAATACGTCACAGTATCCGCTAAATGGAGAACCCCAAGGACAGATTCTGCCGGACCACCCAACGTTGGCCTAAAGCTCGGAGCCGTTTCTCTAGGGTTTTCTCTTTCACTGCCCTTCTTTATTCTTTTCCTTCATTTTGTCTCTCGTTTCCAAACCCGCAACATCCCTCCGGGTGACTACATGAGCATAACTTGCTGAAATGTGGAAAGAAGCTTGATGTTTTCATTAGTTTTTTTTTTTTTTGGATACCTTTCAGTGAAATCATGCCCGAGGGAGGATGCGAGCTTCCCGCTTAGAATCGGCGCAAGCCACATCGTTAATCATCAGCATCAGAGCATACTCATCTTCACTAGCTTTACACATGGAAGTCCCATTTCATTCGCTGACGGCGGATTGACGGGGATTTATCCGCCGGAGGAACAAACTGCCACCGTGGAAGAAACAAAAGTGAGAGAAAACAACAAATGTGTTCCGATAACATGTGGGAATGTCTGGCCACAGCCAAACACACACACACACACACACACACATACAGTTTTATACGGTACAAACCATATATTCGATCCCCTAACCACAATGTAGGGCATACCTGAACCCACACAAACTGAAGAGTGAAATTTACTATATTAAATGACTTAATTTCATTCCAATATTACTAAAGTTCATTGTACTTAGAAGTAAAAAGTTATGTGAACTCAATAATTGATTATCTCAATCTGAACTAGAACTGAATGATTTGCAGCAGATTAGTTCGCAGCATAGTTCCCACCAGACTGTATAAAGAGAATAGATGCAGAAATTAAGTATCTCTGTGTTTTTCTTCGTATGTAAGTTTCGCCGCTAGAAGCTGCTTATTCAAAACAATAACAAAGGAGAAGCTTGGTGATGCAGTGAATGAGCGTGGAATCATGGGAGTTGTCGTCTTCAGCTCCACAGCCGATAGAGAGCAATCTGACGGGACTTTGGTAGAAATCATGTTCATGGATGAGCTAATGTATCAAAGTTTTATTAACATTACTGTGGTATGAAGCAGGGCGAGAGCCTGGGACATTTCATGTTGCTGTTCCTTTCATTTCGTTGTTTATGCTTATTTTACGATTAAAGTTACATTTTACATCCGCCCTCTCCTTCCCTGAACTCAAACTTTGTTACAGTTACTTCTGATCACTTAAATTCACATTATTTTATTTCATTTTAATGAAATATCAGCAAGTGCTGAATTAATACTCATACAGGTCACTTTATTTGACAAATTAAAATTGCGGGGTAACGCACCGCTTTTTTTCTTGGTCAAAACAATCAAACTAAAAATACATTTGAGTTTTGAAAGTTGTTAACGTTACTCTGTGCGTTGGTTCGGCAACTGCTGAGTATGCTAGATCAATATTAGAATGTCATTAATAAAAGCTGGCTGACAAGTGTTGCTAAATAGTATGCAACTCATTTTAAAATATACTGTACGGTGGAGAAAATGCTGTACTACTACAAACAAAGCTCTTTCTGATTATGCTATGTTAGCCACTTGACAAAATAGTGTTGTCTCTGAGGCATGTTATTCACCTGAATATTAAAACACATAACATGTTAAAGCGTCTTTGGTGTTTTCATGGTTTCTGCGGAAGTAAAAGCAGAAATCGAGGGTAGTGCGGATATGACGTCATTGACAGGCGCATGCAATGACACGGGAGCTTACACTGATTAAAATGGCTGATTTCTCTGGGTTTAAACATTGTTGGAAACATTTCGGAAAATTTAAGTACATAAGTCACCAAAATATATAACATTGTTCTAGTGGTTTTACACACAAAAATCATATTGTGTCTTTAATGTTCTGTTATATTATTGGATTTAAATTATTTGAGTTGGTTAACTTAAAAAAAATGTATTACTCAAATTTTTGGAGTAATGCCAACTTATTAGGGTTTATACTAGTGTAACAAAATACTTTATCAGAATATGCTGTATAACTTGATAACTGTATACTTCCTGAACACTGAAACATGCATTTTCTATGAAGCTGCTTTGAAACGATACATATTGTGAAAAGCACTTGAATGAACTACTACACAATGCATGCTGCAAAAAAACTGGCTGATGCTCCATCTCACCGACTCGTGCCTCAGATCAGTCTTTGGTTCGGCCCTGCGGCATCAGGGAGCAGAAATGGAGGATGGGAATCTGACTAGAGATCAGCTGCAAACTTCTCCCCTGGGTCCTGTTACGAGCTCTCCGACTGTCCCACACTGCCCCCGCAGGTCACACAGCAGACTCTGGATCTCAAGTTAAATTTGTCTGAGGTCAAATGTCGGGTCAGTGTTGCTGCTTTTTCTGTCATTGAAAAGCGAAAATGCTTCTAATAACTTTTTATGCATCCCAGTGTGGTAAGAAAGCTCAGAAATGAAGAAAATTTTAGCTTTCTGAATGCTAAATAACAGACTAGCCTGTTTCTAATAGTTTCTAAATGTATCCCATTGTGATGGGACGAGCTTAAGAGCTGCATTCAAAGCTTTCTGAATGCTCTCCAAGTCAGAACACTGAGTTACTGCGCGGCACTGCTCCAGGACACCTTTTATTTTCATTGGACTCATAACTGTCAGTAGCAGATTTTATAGCCAGACGATCCTAAATCACTTCACTTGTTTTTTTTTTTTTTACTCTGTCTGCTGGGGGAATACCAGGACCTCCTCACAACGCTACCATGGGACTGACAACCATTTAAAATCCTCAGTTTATTACATCATGTAACTAAAGTTTACAAACATAAAAAAGCCAGTCTCCGTTACGTCTTCCTGTTGTCAAGATTTCAGACCTGCTTAAATGTGGAGAAATATTTGTGATTGAATGAGCTTTTTTTACATTTTCAAATCCTCTGTAACAGAACTTTAATTTGCCCGTAAGTGCACTCTCTGCACGGTGCTCCTATGATAGCAGAAGAGTCAGACCCATGACTGTATCGCACGCCTCCATGGCCCCCCATTTTGTTTGTACAAATCCCCAGGCCCTGGGGCCCCTCTGCTCCAGAACTCCTCCTTCCCTTGAGATGAGGGATGACTTTGGGAACTCCCAGACAGTTGTTTATGCAGTGAGGACATAACTCATTTCTCAACTAATCAAGAGCAAGATAACAGCTGAATAATAGCTTGAAAATACTGATGATATCGTCTGAGCTGTTTGCTTTAAAAGCTTGTTTGAAAAAGAAAAAAAGGAGGGGGAGAAGAGGCCTCGCCATCGGTTTGCATTTGCTAAGGCTAAGAAACGCAAACACTCGAAAGGCTATCAATGACTGTTCTGCTCGGCAATCAATCCACAACCGATACGGCCAAAGTGTTTTCTTTTTACCGAAACAAAAAGTTGTTAAATAAAAATTAATTTTTAAAAATAAAGATACATATTTTTTTAAAAATAGAGAAAAACATTCCTAAAGATGGACTTAAATAACAGCCTCCCAACCATCAATGACATCGATTCCCATATTGCTGTCATTTTGATAAAGGTCAAATGCTTTTGCAAACAACCATGTAAACGACAGAAGCAGACGTAAGGAATGGACATGTAGCTTATCAGGAAGTGGGATTAAATGCTGTGAGTAAACAGTTAATTGTGTCAATAGCAGCCAATCAAATTTCACTGCACATCAGAGAGCATGATATTTATCCAGATGTCAAGAGAAAGCACATGACAGCTGGAGTCACATCTCATAAATGCTGCAGATTAAATAGCTCTGCATGTGCGAGTATTACACTGGACAATCATGCAATGCAAACAAATACAAGAAAAAACAAACAAACAAACCTTTAAACTGATTTTCACTTCTCAGATTTAATATTTCAAAGATTAGCAGGATTTTTTAATACATTTATTTTTGAAATTTTGGTACTTAGTATACTTAATATTTAGTATTTATAAGTAATTAGAATACTTAACATTTTGAATATAAATAGAATATTTTAGCTATTAATCCTACACCATGGTGGCAATAACAACAACAACAATAACAACAAAAGTGTATTTTAATTTAAAAAAAGGCTTTTATCATCATTTACACTGTGATGATAATAATAATCATAATAATAAATTATTATTATTATTATAGATGAATAACATTAAAATGGATTTAAGCAAGATTCATTTGATTGAATATTAATAGTCAAAACAATAAATAATAATACATTTTTATCTTCATGTAGCTTATTGTACTACTACTTCTAGTAATAATAATAATAATAATAATAAATATAATATTGTCGCTATAATTATTATTATTATAACCTAAACTAAAAAGCTAATAATAATAATAATAATAATAATAATACAATTAAGATAAAAAAATCAGTATGTTTTTAAATTTCAGTAATTGCATTCCTCTAATCTGAAGTTTACTTCTGCTTACAAAACAAACACATGCAGAATTAATCTCACCTGTGCCAGGCTGCTGTTAAAGGTATTAGTGGTGGTTATGGCACCATTAGAATTCAAGTCTCTGGCATGCTGCCCTTTCAGAGATTAAAAGGGATTTAAGCAAGAGGCTGTTATTAATGAGAACCATTACTTCTGTCTACTTCAACCCAAACCCCTGTCATTAAATAAAACTTAGAGCCACAGAAATGTTGCGGTGTGCCTTCAACAGAGAGGTGAACTGATAAAATATTGAAATACTCTGACATTATGCAACTCTATGAGAATTTAGGTCACAAAAATACAGCAAACGTTTCTATTTTAGTCCTGGGTTGAACAAAAATAATGATCCGTGTTCAAAAACCACCATTTAGAATGCAACATCCATAAACTGCGGTACTGTTTTGTTTGAGTGCACTTCTGAAGGAATCTTTATAAAAGCTACAAGGCGTGATCATCTTGATTTGCTCACTTAAACTCAAACTCAGTTTTTAATTGCATTCAATTACAGATTTTGTACTGTATGTTCCAAGTTCACAGCACTAATCCTCCACCCCTCGTATTTGTCAGCTTCAGGGCAGAAATGCGTGTGACAGGATGCTGGTGGTGACACGGGCTCATCATCGGTTGAAATTAATGTGATGTTGAAACAAGGTGAGGTGTTCTGGTATACAGGGCCTGTAATTAGTCTTAGTGGCTACAGTATTATCAGCAACATACTTGAGATAAGTTGTGCTAACAGTGGGGTATTAAGTCCAAAGATTAGCGCAAGGCCCCGCACTCATTCTCTCACCCCTGTGGTCAAGTGGTGCTCCCTGGTATCTCCTATTAGTTGTCATCCCAAATAGACATGCCAATTATCGTCTCTCTTGATGACAGTTATGGAGTTATGCCTGCTTCAGACCAAGCTAGATTATTCACAATCATAACCATAATACTACAGCCTGAGACGTTTATAAAACAGAGGACAAATTAAATGAGCAGCCAAAATAATGAAATACAGAGAAAGATTTAGAGAAATCATACCAGTACACAATCTATTCAGATACATGGCTATCAATCCAGAGAGAGCCCCAAATAACTCTTTAATTTTTAAACATCCAGCACTGAAACAGTTAAAGTGAAAATAAGCAGAGGCACATTCTGGTCTTGTTTGCTGCACTGCACCCTACTGGTCACTCGGAGGAACTGCAGCTGCTTCAAAATGCTTCTGCTTCTATTTCTCATCTCTGATTGGCTATAATGTCCAAGGATGACCAATAGGGAATATAAATGTTAAAAATGATGAATTAACAGGAAAGGAGCAACTAACTGGAAAACTTCCATTTGGCGATAGACTGGAGTATTCATTAGTGACTACAGAGTTAGAAATCATCCGTATTTATTGAAGTGCAAAGATTGCCTTAAACACATACATTCTAAATCAAATATGAGACCGATATGCATAAATTCCTAATTACACATAAGGCACTTCTTTTTTAACAATCACACATTCATATAGGATATTTTTTAATTATGCATAATGTGTATAGCCTGTCAAAAGAGTTTAATTAAACTTACAAGTTCATATTTGCATAGTTTATAATTATGATTCATATAGGTCAATGACAAACTTTCTTCAAGTTTTTCGAAAATAGATTAAAAAATTAATTGTGAAAATAACAATAATAATATAATTTTGCCATCAAACTCACCAGAGATTGTTGTTGAATATCGTTGTTAAATATCATATTACATATGAAATCAACATGCAGGAAGCCATTTTGTTGTCATGTGACAAGAAAAACGAAATCTTTTCACAAAAATGTATGAAAGTGAAACCTGAATACAAAGATTATATATCGGTTTATACATTATACAACTAGGCACGTGCTTTAATTTATATTTCAAAAACATTTGTCCTTTTTTTCTTAATGATTTTGATGCAAGTCATCAAGTATATCAATAAACTTTCCTTTAAAAACATTTTAAGTTGTAGGCTCGCAGCGGGTCTAGGCTTGTTGCCTCCTCATTGTACACATTTGAAAATTTCTAATGGGATTATTATTGCCCTCCTTGAACAGACCATGACCTTTTTTTTGTCTTGAGAAAAAAAAAGTAGACTCTTTATGGGTCATTTATGTGGTTTCAGCTAGAAAGTATAAAATATGTGTGTGTTTGTACAAGGTTTAGAGTTTGATGACTCATACGTTGGGAATTGGGCGGAGCCCGACTCTTCCAAAGATATGATTGGCAGCTGAATCACACCTCTTTTTTTCTCCCTTTGCTGTGTCACTCCTTTATTTGCTTCTCTGTCACTCCCCACATCATCTTAAAAGTACTAGTCTAACTGTGTGTAACTTCAACCTGCAGCTAAAGCTCAGCTAAATTTAGTTGCCCTTATATTAAAATGTGAAATTAAGCATAGCAAAATTAAAACAAGTACAAATATATGACTCTGTACATCAATAATGACATTTATCCAAATACTGACGTGTCTTTTTTAATTATCTCCTTGCTTACTAGACAAGGACTGAGTTTGACTCATCAAGAATACATTTCAGAGGATGACTGGAACTAAAATGAATCCCAAAAATTCCTTACAGTCCTATGGAAAGTTTTATCATCAGTAGGTTAGTGGGTCATGAAAGGGTTCCACTGTCCTGCCAATCATCTTACTTTCCAGTAATGATGAGGAGTCCTTCTACTTTTTCCATAAATCAGGGTTATGAATAGTGAATAATTACATGCACTTGGAAAAAATCAAAATGATAAAGGGTCTGCATATAAATTGAAGCATTCACTGAATTCCACAGCTTCTCTCCTCCCTTTCCTCCTTCCTCCACTGTACACAGATACATTTATATGCATCAAGTTTATAGTTTGGACACAGATTTCTTGCACTCCAACAAGTTGGTATTTGCTTAAAAAACATGGTGGTCATTCCCAGTGGCTTTTGCTATGAATGAAATCATTTAGAGTTCTAACCAATGGGAATGCTTTTACTGGCTGCTCGTGTCTTCATCTGGACCGGAAGCCTTGGCGACCCGGCCGATTCGTTTTAATTGCCTTGCTAATGCTGTTTATAACGTGGTTGAGTGGGGCGAAAGAAAAAAAACCCTTGAGAGGGTAACAAGAGCGCTGAAAAGCCTGTGTCAGATCCTCACAGGAATAAATTCTATCTGCTAACGTGCTTATGACTTCCGCAGAAATATTGGTGGGAAAAGAGAGAAGGTAATCTTTTAGAACGCTTCCCTCTGAGGAAAACTCATGAGGCGGCTATTCTCACCCCACTCAATTAAACTGAATCCTGGCGTCAGTCACACTTTAGGTCTGGACTGATTTGATGGGAGTAAAGAAAATGTAGGTTTGTGTTAAGTGTAAGATGGGGGGAGGCCACTCAAACTATAGAATAATTTAGGCCTGTTTCCCATATGAAGTAATAGCCAGATACTTCTTTTTCTTTTTTTTGAATGTGTTTGTTTTTTCAAGTATCATATTTGATACATCAGGCTTTTATGGCTCATTCTGAAAATTATTACATGTGGGTCACGTGTGTTTTTGCTGTGCAATGTTTTATGATTTTTATAAAGTTAATGTAAGAATATTTCTAGATGAAGATTTACTGGACTGAAGAAAATTGAGTTTACTTGATTATCTATTCAGAATTTCATTTTTTAGAACAATCACAAAAACTACAGCGCTTTGAACATAGAATTAAGCATTTAAATATCTTACTGACAAGTTATTGGCAGATATAGAGTGACAACTGTAATATATGCCTTTTATGCAAGTAGTCTGCAATAATGTTATAAATATCAGTGTTAGATGTAATGCATTACTAAGTAATTAATTCCTGGAATTGGATTACTTTTCCCTTGAAAAAGTAAAGTCGGGGATTACTCTTAATTTTTCTGTAATTTAATTGCAGTTACTTCCAGTGTAATTGCATTAAATACTGAATAGACTAGAATACTTCTATATAAAACACTAGTGGATTTAACATCAAAATTTAACATAATGTAAAAATGAGAATCAGTTCAAGAATAATTTATGCAATTTTATATTATTTATTTGAAAGAATTAAAAGAGAAGTTTTGTGTCTATCCTTGAAGATGATATTGGATTTATTAATTAGTAATATTTTTTTAGAGAGGGTAATTAGTACAGTAATCTAACTATACCGTTATGGATGTAATAAGTAGCTAGTAATCAATTACTTTTTTAGAGTAACCTGTCCAACAAGTTATACTTTCATCTTACTTTCTGTACATATAAATATCAGCAAGTGCACCAAATTGTGTATTTTTGCAATCGGACCTCTGATTAAAATTGGTGTTTTTTTGCTCATCGAGCATCAGCATAGTCTCCTATATCATTCGTAAAGCCCTATTACTTGCTGAAAAAGTATAAACTATCAATCAGATGACAGGAGTCATGTAGTATATTGTGAACAACAGAGTTTTGCACATGTTGGTCAAGCGTCTAAATCAGAAACACGTACATATCCAATACTGGCTGATACTGATATACTGTCAGATTTATTTATTATCTAGAAATAAAATAAAAGTGGAAAAATAGCAGATATTGTCCGATAACTGATATAATGCCTTCCTAACAAACACATTATTCATAAAACCTCTATTGGTATCCTATGAAAATCTGACATGCATGAGTGAATGTGCAGCACGTCTGAATCACATCAATACACACTCCTGCAGCTTACCAACCTACAGACAAATGAAGCATTCCCAGCAGTGCAGTCCACACTTTTCCCACACACACTATAAAACAGTTTCTGCAACAGTAATCCCACCATTATCACAACGTGTGTCGCCATTTAAACAAAAGGGTGGTGCGTTGCACAAACTTGTTTCAAAATGAGAATTTCCGTGTTTCGCCATTTTCCCTAAGTCATTATAAGTCAGAACAGTTGTCATGTTACATACATACGGTGATTGCATGGACTTAGTGTGACTGAGTAATTGCTCTGGCAGTGAAGGGAATGAGCCAAGATGGATGGTTAAGGGATTAGATCCCCACAGCAGACGCACTGCGTATCTTTTCATGCATCTCAGCCCACCATCCATCCATTTGAACAAATGTTTTTTATTTCTGTGGTGCCAGATGTGAAGTCCCCCAGCCCACGTCTCTCACGTGCACACAGACACCTGGAACGACCTATGAGTAGACAAAACTATCAAGTCTTTCAGGTAGCTTTCCCACAGTCTGTCTATAGGTCACACATTCAAGGTGAAGTATGTACATTCTTCTTGGGGCAGGCACAAGACAGAAATGCAAAATAATACATTTTCAAATGGGTTGAATGAACCTGAATAACTTATTTTCTTTCTTTAAGACTGTTCCATACTTTAAGTTAGTTACATAAAAAATGTAAATTGGTCTAATTTGATACATAGCTATAGTAAGACACAGTCTTAAGCTAAGGAGCAGTGCCTTGAATGTGAAGGCTCTTAACTGGTATGAAAATGCGTTTTGATCGATCGCATCACAAGTGGGTGAGGGAGACATATTCCCGTTTACACTTAGTGTTTTAATTCATTTCCACTTTCAACCACTTTTATTCTGATTACTTCGAGGTGAGGGTTTATGGGTGGGTAAATGTATGGGTTTTTTCAGATCTTTCGATGTAATAGACAAATTAAGCTCACACAATTTACATACGAACACGAAAGGAGATGACGGGAAAAGATATGGCGAGCATCATTTTTTGTTTCTGCTCCGACAGCCGTAAGACCACACCGAATGTGGTGAGTGTGTTAGAAATCAGGAATGGTGAGAGAACATTGTGCTTGGTACATTTTTCGTCTTCAAACCAAACTTGGGTCTCCGGTCAACAAAGTTTAAATCCTGTCTGGCTAGCGCGCTTCCCATAACGTTTACGAGTTAGGTCAGTAGGCGGACACTGGGGGGTCTTTTGGGGCTGTTCGACTGCATTTTACCACAGGAGAATTTAGATTACGAAAACAATCCGGTCGGATGCATTTTCGACTACCTCTGGAAGTGGTCAAAAGTGGACAAGCACAAAATGTTTTAGACTCCGTTTACACCTGTATTTAGCGCCGTCCATATGTGATCCGATCGACCAAAATGTACCTTAATACCAGGTGTAAACAGGGCTTTTGGCTCCTCAGGGTCGTCTACGTGAGTAGGTAGCACCGGAAGAGAGTGATCTCGCCATCATCCTCCTGTGTTGTTTCAGCTCGGCACGGTTCTCTGCTCACACGGCTTGGATATTGAGTTCCCACAAAGCAATCATTACTCCAGCCCCACAGCGATCTGAGCCCACAATTGAGCTTGATTATATTCTAATACAATACAGTAGGGATGGGACCATCAGGGTTACCGGTGACACCGCGTACGGCTGTTGGTGGTTTCGAGGTATGGATCGAAGGATATTACTTACATCATAAATAAATCAATAGACAGCTGAGCTGATGATTGAGCCGACGTCGGAGCTGGCACGACACACCAACGATGACAACTTAAGTTGAACAGAGCATGTTTTATTAGGTCTCTAGGTTGTTTTCTCACCTTGCATCATTTAAGCTGACAAATCGCACTTGACACGCCATGCTACGATATTGACAAAAAGGATAGTAATCTCATTTATCTGATTCAGGCTTGCAGTGGATTTCAGCTGTATGGCCTTTTCTAACATGAACGTAAATGGCAGTTTAGATTTGTTTGTTTTGTTTAGTACATCTATATCTAAGTCTCTGGCTAAAGTCGCAACTGTGACTGTGTGTTTGCATTCAGAATGACTGAGTGCCTCGTTAGCTGTTATATTAAATGGGTCTCGGTCCATTACCACACAAACCTTTTGTTCATTCTCTAAACAAAGCTTAAGAGCTGATTTGATCTCAGTAATCCCTTGAAAATCATTTTAATATCACATTATCACTTTTCTTGACTTGATCTGATCATTTGAGATTATTCTGAAATCTATTTTGATTTGATAAATCATTTATGGTCCAATACACAATAAACAATGATTTTCTTCCTCAGTATTTTTATTTTGTTCTCTAGCGCAAATATCTAAACATTCTTAAATTAAGATACTTCTACTTGAGAAGCAAAATTCCTTAAGATATTGTCTTATTTTCTGAAATTTAAATGACTATGGTTAAGACAAGAACAAGTATCTGCAAATGGGTAAAGAAAAATAAACTTAATTTAAAGGAAAAACTAGTTTAATTTTTAACCTACCGACAGACTCTTTTCCACGTTTCCACCAAATTTCCCGGAACTTTTTTCCCCCAGACCTGTTGCTTTCTGCATTTCCATCAGTCTAAAGTACCGGAAAGATAAGTCAGTTGACGTAGGACTGCGCATATCCAGTTCCTGCTGGATTTCATCCTCCGCATATAAGCTTAATAAAGCCAGAACCTCATTGTTGGTCCATCGGTCCAGTATTTTTTAAACTCCATTGTTGATTCGAATAGCAAACAACTCTTACTGTATGCCCCGCAACAGATTTTAAAAATGGTGGTTGAAATAAATGCTGCGTATATTCAACCAATCAGCATTTACAGCACCCAAGTCCCACCCCCGAAAGTTTCTGAACTTTGAAAAAGTACTACTTTGTGAGCAGGGACTTTCTGAGGAGGAACTTTTTACCCAGAAATTCATTTAGACCCTGGTCCCTGTGGTCAAAACAATCCGAGAATTTTTCTAAGCATAAAGTTGCTTAATTTTGATCTTTCGTTTTTTTACAGAAATCAAGACTTGTTATCTAATGCCATTTTGTCTCTCATGTAAATGTGTCTGTAAATGTATTTAAGAATGTTTAGATGTTTGTTCTGAATCAAGACAAAAATACTGTGGAAGACAATTATGTGTGCAGTGTAAAACTATAGGAAGTTTGAACAAATTCCAAAACCACCCACACGGAGGTCACCCGATTCTCCAGTCACCATACCACAGCATAATATAAATGGGCCCGTTACAGAAAACCACTTGAAGAGAAGAAAGACAAGATGAGGGTTTGTAAAATCATTTCCTGAGGGAATTTTATAGTGTAATGACCTGAAAGGAGATGAGCTTCCCAAGATATTCATTCTCAGCTTGACAGAGTTATTAGTAACTTTCTTCACAAAATTCCTGGAGCTTCTTGCGTTCCTGCACATTATCTTTAGCACCCAGCAAAAAAGCACGAAAGCAAACACTATGAGGTCCATTCAACCTGCTGTAATTATAGCTGCATCATATTACAAACTAGATATCTATGCTATATCCCAACACAATGAGAATCATTCCAGCCCTAAGCAGGAATAATCCCATCTAATCCATCAATAAACCACTCAAAAGCAGCTAAATGATCTTTGGGTGCAAACATAGTGCCAAGAGCCATGATCCATCCTCTAAAAACAGTGACAGATTAAGACAGAAGAGTTGAAGCACGTGTTTGCATCAAACAACACCTCCTGCCGGCTTTGCATCTCCCCGCTGTCGATCGCTCGCTCTCTCTCGTGTAAAATGGCTGCTGTCCTTGCCATGTGCCCCGTGGCTCATCCATCACTGATGAACAGAGCAGAATTGATGTCTCACACCTGAGTACCTGTGATTTGGAAGCAGGTGTTACCCCTCCTCTCTTCCATCTCTCCACCCTTTTAGCCTTGTGTCTTTCCCAGAGTCCCCGGGGCCTTGGGTGTCACGGCCAGGACACATGCACCCCATTGACAAACTGATGGACGAGCCAAACCTCGCGTACGGGCGAGTGTATGTATGTGCATTTGTGTTTACGTCCTTCTATGTGAGAGTAATTCCAGAACGGAGGCAATTATTTCTTTCGGACTGAGACTTCCCACAGATCTGATTTGACAGAAAAGAAAAACAATCAAAAGTAAATGTGATTTATAGACAGAAAATGATCAAACAAAGATCTGCAGTCAGATAAATGGTAACAGATTGCCTTTAGTTTATGGACACGATTGAGACAGAGACTATGTTTAGAATGGATTACTAGCACATTTCACTTGCATTACAAGCACATTATTTACTGTATAGAGTATACAAAGTAGAGAAGAAGACTAGTATGCGATTCTGATTATAGCTAGTTTGTGTGAAAAACAACACAGAAAGAAAATCTTTTGAATATGGAGTTCAGATGACAGAGATAGATTTTAATATGCGGACAGACAAGAGACCTGGTGCAGAGGGTTGCGTTTCACAGAAACGTGGAAAAATTAATAAGCTTTCACAAAGCGTGTCCAAGAGAGAAAAAGACTAATTCATGGATATAGTGAAAGAAAAGGCCAGAAATGAGATGGACTAGTCAGTCAGTCAGCCTGTGCTCCACAGAGGCCATTAAAACCATCACTGGCACCGCTGGGTCTCACGGGCAGGTTCGGCTGGCATGAACACAAAGTCCTGCAGCGAGCTTATCAGGCCTTTCTGACGCACACTATCTCGCTCGCACCCGGTACAGGGACCGGGCTCCTGAAAAGCCAGTGATGGTTTATGGAAAATGATTTGCTGAAAGAGCTATCAAATGTAATTTACTTGCGCACCTTGCGCTGTGTCTAGTGCCAAAAGCTAAACACACAAATGTAAATGAAGCGAGGTTGACTCAAATATGTTCAGCTCGTCATGTTCAATAAACCATTTAATGAATCAGTTTTACAGGGCGCTGCAGGTTCAGGCTGTTTTTAAAGGCTGATCTAGGGTCAGTTTTGAAACCGTTTGGGTGGAAGCAGGATTAACACATATACCATGCTGATTGTAATATACATACACTAAAACACACAAGGGATAAGTTTTCTAAATGACATTTAAGTGACAGTTATTTACAGAGGACATAGGCTATTTTATGTACTGATTATATGCGATTAATTATTGTGATTATCATTAAGTAAGGGAGGGAATTAATTATGGTGAGGATGATACCTGCATGGCGCTGCTACAACACTTTAGGCAGTTTCCTGGATCGAAATCCTCTTCCTGATTAATTTTTTTTTTACTAACTAAAAAGTTGGCAGAATGATCTAAACCCATATTGAAAGTGCACCAGACAGTGCGATCGGCACGGCATGGACACTTGAACATTATTAACTAACCGACAGCATCTAAAACGTGAACATTTTACTTATAAACAGCTTTAGAAACATTTTTAATGTAACAAATCCTTTTAGGTTCATTGAATATTAAATTCATAGGTTGATTTTATTGTATGACATTAATTAAACAGATTAAATGCCATCACATTTGATATTTTTAACTAATTTCAAAGGATTCTGAGCCAAGTCTAAATTTTAATGATAAACTAAATGAAAAACCCATTTAAAGGAGACCTATTATGCCCCTTTTTACAAAATGTAATAAGTCTCAGGTTTCCCCAGAATGTGTCTGAAGTTTCAGCTCAAAATGCACAGATCATTTATTATAGCATGTTTTTAAATACCCATTTTAGAGTGGGAGCAAAAACATGCTGTTTTCATGCATGTGTTTTAAATGCAAATGAGCTGCTGCTCCCCATCCCGCTTTCCAGAAGAGGGCAGGAGCTGTTCGACTCCGGCCGCGGATACTCTGCCAAAAATGAACAAAACATCTATTTGGTTTTGATTATCATCTCTATCAGTCATGATAATGTGACATTGCAGCTCTTCATCATCATGAAAGTTTATTATTTGCATGCGTTTTAAAGCCACGTCAGTCTAAACTTATAAATGGTTTTCCGAGCACACACACATCCGGAGCATGCGCACAGAAAGCTGGCTGTCAGACAGTGCGTCCCATGAGTATTAAACTAAGTTCTCTTTCATGCTCTTTCAAAACATACAAAGTTTACATGAACATAAATGTCTGTGAACGAAAACAGCAGGGGAAGAAATCGCATGTGTATATCAGACCCGTGTATTAAAATGAAAGCAGGGTAATATACAGTACCTAGTGGTATAGATGCTGTTAATATGAATCAAACAACAAAAGAAAAACAGAAAATCACTCACTGCCCTTGATCGAATAAATTAGGAGCTTTAATAAGAATAAATTTCTTACTTGAATGCTGCTGTTAAATGCTCTGAAGAGGAGAAAAACATGGAGGACTGTGTGCAGCTCACTGGGGGCGGGTCTATGCTAATAGCACAGTCAGTCAGCAGTCGTGGGCGGGGCCTAAGCATTTGTGATGTCACAAAAGCTTCAATCTGTAAATAGCTTTGTTCTGAGACACCGGTTATAATTTATGGGGATTAAAAAAAGGAGTTGGTGGATTTTTAGAGTGGTTGTGTACACAAACTGCCAACATACATTTATGTTCAAACTCCATGTAAAAGGGAATTTTGCATAATAGGTCCCCTTTGATCATTATTTAATCATTTTTTTATTTTGTAACGGGACTTTGAAAGGATAAAATGGTATTATGGCTAAAATTATAGAAACTGTACATTTATCTACCCATTGTTTTTTTTTTAATTGTTGAGAAGTGGTTAAGGGTTAAAATATCTAGATAATTGTAAAACGTATTTATGCAAATACACTTATAAATATGATATAAAGCAGTCAATTTGATAACACTATTTCAATGGTCCACTTTACCCATTCTACTAACTATGAGTAACTTTGCAAGTCAGCTAACTCTCATTAGAGTATTAATTGACTGCTTAATATCTGCTAACACTTTATTTTGAGGCTCCCCAACAAATATACTTGCTGAAAAGCTACTTATAGTTAGTAGAATGTCTAAAAAGTGGACCATAAAAATTTATTTTTTTCATTCAAAACACTCAAATGTTATTTTAGCTGCTGTCAATAAATCTATATATATACAGCTCTGGAAAAAATTAAGAGACCACTGCATATTTTTTGTTATTTTGACCAGTTGTTGCTTTTGGCAAATAAATGCTCTAAATTACAATATTTTTATTTGGAATTTGGGAAAAATGTCAGTAGTTTATAGAATAAAACAAAAATGTTAATTTTACCCAAACACATACCTATAAATAGTAAACCCAGAGAAACTGATAATTTTGCAGTGGTCTCTTAATTTTTTCCAGAGCTGTATGTATATACGTAAACGTACTTATAAATTCTGGTAGATCAGGCTGAAATCACAGACAATGCTAATAACAGTTGTTTGAGGAAAAACACAGACATGTTTGATTTAGAAGGGTTTAAAAGTACAGCTGAAGCCTAAATTTTTTAGTTAAAACTAATTCCGTCCTGAAGACTCTCTCTGATATGGTGTAATGGCAGACAGCAGGTCCTTGTGTCACAGTGATACCTTGGGAACTGCTCATTTTCAGTTTTCCGAGGTTTGACCTGTAACCTATGCCTCCTGGGTACAAGATACTGGTGCTCTTTGAATCTAAGATCTCAGGGGTCAAAAGCAGGTGCTCTACTGTCCAGGTGCCCAATCAGGAGCCTTAGGCTTTATAGTGGTCTGTGCATGTATTTGTGCCTGTATGGGTGTGTGCGGGCACATATGTTTGTCCGGTTACCATCCGTCATGCTAGAATACACCTGGCTCTTTGAAAGCTTTTGTTTCTCTGGTCAAAGTTCACTGTGCTTGCTAGATCCCAACCCACAGTGCCCCCTAATGGACAGAACTATGACACTACAGGTGCACACACACTTGTTTGTTCAACTGAGGTCATGCAGGATTCATATTCAGCCATTGTCTTCAATGGGAAGTGCTACAGGAACTGGACATTACTGGACTGCAGGAACGGCTGAGAGAAAGATTAATTCTTGACCAGATCTTGAACAAGAGAAAGCAACGTTTCCATATTTGCATTCTGCGAACAGCTTTGTACTACATATTTTCCCCAATATTAAATTTAAACACTGCAATATTAGAGTACTATCTATGCTGTATAGAAAAGACATTACTTTTTTGTATTGTTATTTTATAATATAAAATATAAACAGGTTAAAGAATTATGGCTTATAGAGAAGACGGCTAATGAAAAACATCATGTCAAACAGCTGTTTTCAACATTGTATATTATTAAATTATTTAATTAAATACCTTAGCATTTATATATATATATATATATATATATATATATATGTTTAGAGAACACGTATGTGCAGAATGTTTCGTATTCATTTTATATCTACTTTTATTATATATTTATTTTTAATAATAAAAACAAACAGGTTACAGAATGATGACTTTACTAGGGTTTATTTATAGACCAGTAAATAAGTGGTCTACTGTAAAAAAAATAAAATAAATTTTTTTAAATTTTGTAAAAATCAACATGCCAAACAGCTATTTTTAATATTAAAAATCCTTAATTTAATCTTTAAAAAAAAAAAAAAAAAAAACGTAATATTTAACATAATTTTAGAGCACACATAAGAATGCGGTAGATGTGCACTCTTTTTATATTTACTTTAATAATAAAAATATAAACAGGTTACAGAATGATGACTTACCTTGGTTTTCCTTACAGACCAGTAAGGAAGTGGTCTACTAAACTTATGGTCTCTACTGAAAAATATCAACATGTCAAAGAGTGGTTTAAAATAATAATATTACTAAATGAACAAAAAAAATCCCCCGTTAATCCCTTGTTAAAATATTTAAATAAATTCCTTAATATTTAATATATTTTTAGAGCACAAATAAGAGTATTGTAGGCCATTTTTATATTTATTTTTTATTATTATAAAAACATAAAAAGGTTACAGAATGATGACTTACAATGGTTTTCCTTTCAGACCAGTAAGGAAGTGGTAAACTAAACCGTTGGCCTACTTGCCAAGAGACAAAACTGTGGTACTGCACCTCTAAGCTATGTTTGAGCAGGACCGGCCCACACAAAGCTGCTTTTGTACCCCAATGTTTGAATGGTTCATGCGGCCTGTTTGAAAGCGTCCGGTGTGTGTGTATGTGTGTTAAAGGAAGGTGAGTTAAAGGAGGATTGTTTGTATGTGTGCAGAGAGTGAGGGCAGGTACACAAAGAGCTAGGGCAGGCATCGCTCCACCTACCATGTAGCCGCGTGAGACGCTGCACGGCCCAATCACATCAGCGGCTGAATTTGACGGTGACGTCTGTTGCGAAGGTCTGTTACGAACACAAAGCGCACGTACAAGCACACGTGCACGCACGTCGATTTTTCTGCAGTGACACACAACATGCAAACTGTCCAAACACTGCCACCTAACGGATGAGCCGCGCAGCGTTTCCGAGTCCCTCCCTTGCCCTTTTTCTCTCTTCCACTCCTTCAATCTCTCTCTCTCTCTCTCTCGCTCTCATTTCCCCCCTCCAAGCAAATTCAATCTGACTCATGAAAAAGATACAGGAAAGATGGCATCATTAGGACACCCACTAGCCCTCATAAGAAACACACACCCTTTCACAAAGGGCAAACAGAGTTCAGAGTTCATCCGCTGTTCACCACCCGCACCAAATGACTGATCCGTGTTTGAAGCCCAACCCAAGGTGTCTCATTACAGACGCTACATGGCACAACAACAACGGGAATATAGACTTCATCAAAATGCGAGTTATTTGCAAAACCACGCATGAATATGAATCCCAACATCACAGCTTTCCATCTCAGATCAATCCCGTTGCTGATATCACAGAATCAGCAGTACAACATTATAGAAACGATGCTGACAGGTTGCAGGGTTAACGATTTCTCATTTATTTTTTGCAACAAAAACATGCGAATTGGTGAATTGGTTTCAGGGTGATTGGAAACTGCACGTGTGACCCGCTGACCTGCCGATGGCGGCCAAACGGTTCAAGTTCAGTTCATAGGTTCTCGTACGGTCACAACGGGTTTAGGCGCACCGCGGGCAGCTCTTGAAGGACTCCCTGCCTTAAAAAGCTGCATAATAGGTTCAACGTTGCAGTGATAAGCATAAAAAAAGTGCAAAAGTCACAATAATTCTGCCATAGTCAACATTTTACTTTGGGGCCGGCAAGACCCCATGCAAGTAGCACAAACAAAACGACACCACTTTAGAAAGTCTGACATGAGAAATGCCACATCTAAACTACCACTTTCCTAATTGCGCTACAAGGTCAAAACTAGCCGAAAGGTCGCTACTTAAACACTAAGCACACACAATCCATTCGGTCTGACGGAGTAATGTAAGAAGAAGCGAAGACAGACAGAAAACCAATCATCCAAATAAAGGAAATTACTGGTCGTGGCTTTGTTTGGGAAAAAGACCGGAACAGTTGACGTGCTTTGAAGAGAGGGCAAAAACGATGTATAAATCAGGGGTGAACGCAGTTCACGGGTTCAACGGCTGTTCACCAATCCCCTCCTTGCTAATCAGGTATTTATCACACTTATCAATGTGTGTGTGTGCGAGTGTTGTTATATGTGTTTATTTTAGTATTCCTCACAGCTGGAGGTGTGTGTGCTGTACGAGCGATGTATATTCGGATGTCTTTGAGCGACTGCGGCTGTTTGTTTGTGTGTGCGCGTACACGTCGGGTCTGTCCGTACCCGTTCCTGTACCACGAGGAAGAATGGCGGGCGTCTTTATCAGCCGTGCTTTATCCTGCTAATGGCGAGGCCCTGTCGGCTCCAGCCAGCCGGGTGACAGCAGATTTGTAACGGGCGACAGGAACAGATGGAGACGCCATTGTGGTTCTGAAGCCAGGCCTGGAGCTCGGAGCGGCCCCGCCTGCGCGTATGCTAATGTGAACTCCGTTTCACCCGCTTCCCGGCATCACTGACCTGCCCGTGGCCCTCTCTCTGGGCTTTACACAACACGTAGGCGTATGCGGGAGGATACGCAACAATCAACACGCCGCAAGCGAGAGCATCCTCGTCTCGCATCCCATACCAGAGGCCATTCGAAGAGGTGTGTATGTAATCGCCAAGCGCTAACGAAGCTCTAACAAATGGATGCGCGCATCATAATTGGAGTCGAAGCTGGTGGATGTGGAGTTTTTGAGCTAATGGAAGCTTCTAAAGAGGTCATGTGAGGACCGCCCTTCCAGCCGACAGACCAGAAGACATGTCAAGTGTAGGAAGAGATTTAAAAGAGGAAGGACTTTGTTTGCTTTGCCAGTGGAAGAGAGCAAAAGAGGGCAGAGGAGACAGCAGGAGCTCTTTTAGGGTGTGTCAAAGATGTGTGTTTGAAAGAAAGAAAGAAAGAAAGAAAGAAAGAAAGACTACATTGTAGTGGATTAAAATGTAAAAAGTACATTTTTTTTTAGTAAAACATCTCCACTAACTTATTACATATTTAATCTGACCCCTTTTTATAACACATATCATTTTAATCCAAACAGATTAAGGAAAAAAAGCAAAGACAAGCGAGCAGAAGAACACCTGACACGTGATTTATGAACACTTCCTGAAAGAGAGGCTTTTTAACACGCCATGTGGGGAAATTTGCAGAAGCCAATTGAGTATCATCATGTGTTTTAGATTAATCTTTATTCTTTCCCCGATCTGGATGTCATTTTAAATTAAAATTACAATTATCTTTTCCGACTATAATGGGGCAAGTTTTACTGAGACTTCCCAAACTGGCATGACACAGCATCCGTCAAAAGTAGAGCAGTATTGCTCCTAACATCATTTTCAAAATAAATGGATAGTAAAAATGTTCATTTTACTGACATTTCCGACATATGGCTGACCTTACTAATATCTTTAATAGCAACATTATTTTCAGTACAATGATATTCAGAAAAGAACAAGAAAACACTCAGGTATTCATCTGCATTTGTCTGTATGAACATTTTGCTGAGTTCAGCTCGAGTTCTTCATTAATCAATATAAGAACTAGATCTTATAAAGATCTTGTATAAATTAATAATAATCACAATAATAATAATAATAATAATAAAACATGTAATCTTTCCAAACTCAGAGGGAAGAAAAAAAACACTATTTCCAAGGTGGTTTTTAATAAAAGCGTAACCCTCCTTTTCATATGCATCCTTTATTAATAACTCTGCATGTTTAAGTAATAGTGAAAAAACGGATCTCAGTAGGAAATTGCTGTGTTTGAACATTTGTGATGCACAATAAAATCAAGATGCTGTGGTTTGCAATAACTCTAAATGTGTTTTACATTTATGTCTCTGGGAGAATTAAACACATGTCTGGAATATTTTGTCATTTATTTGTTTAGTTAAAATAATATATTTGTGAATCCTCTTTACACAGAATTTAAATGCCAATTAATTTAATTCTCAAAATCACCATAATGAAAATGTATGTGCCATTTAATACACAGAAATGCAGAGCGCATCATACGAATGTCGGAAGGACTCCGTTAGGATCAAACAACACAGAAACAAATAAACATCAAACGCTTGAAGTACAAGAGAAAAGAATCTTCTTTTTAAACCGACTAGGATAAAATACAGCTATAAAAAGGTCATAGTTATTTCTAAAAAAAAATAAAAATAGTTTGCAAGTGTGAGATTGTTGCAAGGCAGATTTGTGTGAATGTCAGACTATTCAGTCGAAACAGTGGCCGGCAATAAAACAGACAGAAATGTAGCAATAAAAATGATATTTCTACGCATTACAGACACCTTAAACTCACTGTGAGCAATGGCAGAGTAAATTGCTGAAATTGCACTGTTTGAAAATGTAATAGTTATTATCTGACACACAATTTAGAGTCAATAAATCTGGCCGTATCTGATTTTTTCCTGGCACATAATGATCTTGAATAGCTCACATAAATATTTCGTTGTACTGTACATTATTATGCAAGATTCAGACTGAAATAGATTTAAGGACGTTTTACATTGAATCTTATTTAGAAATATCAGAATTTGTATTGTTACAAAATTATATTTTGCAAAACTTGCACACAATCATTAATAATCTTTTTTTTCTTTTTTCTCCGTCTGTACACATAACAGTGGGGAGCAACCTGGCAGGAACAACCTGGCTGTGTACCGACTGAGGGGTTGAACTCTTGACCGGGGTCACGACCTGACCTGTCTGACCCCTGACTGGTGCGACTGCGTCTGCGTGGCTGACCTTGCTGCCATGACGACGACAGAGATCAGCCGGTGCGGAAAAGCAGCTAGCAGACCTCTTTCAGGCCTCCATTCGTTCTCTTTCTTTCTGTCTGCGCTCTCAATCTACACATTCTCCCGCCGCTGCTCCTATGAGAGGGAACTTAATGCTGTAATGTCAGCCGAGCTTCAATGATGTCATTGTGTTCCTGTGATTTCCCTGATTAAACTAAATAAACCTTTTCGCAGCTGCTCGCAGAGAACCGTAAAAACAAGCCCTCGGTCTAAAAGCGAGGTTAGCCATCGGCGAGCACCTGGGTTTCTTCAATTTAATGAAAGATAGTTTCGAAAAATGATTTCGGTTTCATCTCTAATTGGAAACTTACTGTGCTCGACCCTAACATGACTATCCTTACATATCACAGAGAGTTTACATTAATCTCTATATTTTACAGCCTTCATTAAAACAATTAAAAAATAAAACAGTAATATATAACTGGGGTTAGTTGTCACACAGGGCTCAATATTTTCATCTTATTTAAAAACACGTTTACATTAGAATAATTTTTGTGACCTCGATTAAAATTACAAAATCATCTTTTTTTTGCTATATATGTAAATAAATAAATAATAAAAGCACATGGCATGCATTAAGAATAAAAGAGCCAGAAGGCAGATTTGAAGAGAAACCCTGACAAGAGTAATTTTCATAAAAGCTGCATTTAAAATGCTTAAAAATATATAAATATATTAAAAAATTCTATATGTTTATATAAATAAAGTACTTACATATTTTATTTGATATAGGTTTTACTATTTTTGGCTGTTTCATAATAGTTCACCTAATTATTTTGTTTCATAATAATTTCAGTGTTTAAATTTTTGTTGAAATGCTTGTTTCCTTTGTGACAACCTGCCCCGCTGTTGGTCAATGTGTGTTAACTGAACCAGATCTTTTGTTCTAGGCAATAACAGTGGAAATGTCCAATAGCTTTTTGTTGTAGTCAAGATTATAAAGTGCCTATGCAAAAATTGACTTTGATAAATAAACCTATGAGAAATTTACTGGAGTGTGACAACTAGCCCCAGTCACCCATATATAAAGTTACGCAAATGCTGTCAGTTGAGTAAATATTATTACCCGTGTTCGTTAGAGCCTATTTGTGTTGCGTATTAACATTTAACATTCAAAGCGGAAGGTACATTTGATTAAGACATTCAGAGACTGTGACAGTGTTTACATTTGTGCTTTTACGCTCGGCATCCCAATAGCGCTCGGTTACAAGTACACCTGCTATCAGCTCTCGAGTTCAGCGCTCGTCCCCAAATCTAAGGTTACGTATCAAAAGCAACACACACTCAGAGACTCTCTCTCTCTCACACACACACACACACACACTAACAGAAAACAGAGCAGCAGTGAGATTTATCTGTGAATATTGAGCATGCATCTTTAGTTAAGTATAGCCACAGGAAGACAGAAAGAGAGCACATGTTGTGTCTCTGTCATTGAACAGGACTTACGTTTAAGTACATTATCTTCTACTATTAAGGTGATGAGAGAATATGAAACCAAAACAGTCTGAGGATTAGACCACCCTTACTGTGTAATACAAGACTTTTACATACACACCATTACTGAAGTTTGTGACGTGAACCACCTGTGTACCAACATTAAATAAAGAAAACATACAATTTGTGTGAATCTGTATAAATGACCAGTGTCGCATGACAAAAAAAAAAAAGGCCAAAATAAAAGTACAGGCAGCATGTAGGCCTCTCACAACCTGGATGTTTCCATTAGATGTGAGGAAATGGTCGTCTGACCGGCTATGGCTGTTATGACTGGAAATTTGACATGAGAGAGATCCGTCCACACCCTCTCGGCAAATCCCTGTGCGACACGAGGAGATTAAAAGAGACTGATATCTCCCCAGACCTGCAGTTCAACACGTTGCCATTTCATTTCGTATTCTGGCTTTGTATATAATGAAATGAAATGGTTTTTGCTGTATGAGGTTCAGTGTCACTAATTTTCCATGATAATCACTATTTATGCCTAAGGACTATTTATAGTTACTACAATAAAAAGTGTTACTCCAGTTATTGTTATTACATTAAAAATGTGGTAACTTGATATTTGGCCCACACTAATCTAATACATAAATCTAATCCCAAACCCCAAAGAAAAGATTAAAATCGTACAATGTTTACCTTTCAAAAATTTGGGGTGTTTTTATTGAAGCATGGATGCATTGAATTGATAAAAAAACAACAGTAAAGACTTGTGTTCTGATGTTTTTTTTTCAAATAAATGCGGAAAAACTGTTTTCAACACTGATAAAGAAATGTTTTTGAAGAGCAAATCATCATAATAGAATAATTTCTGAAGGATCATGTGACACTGAAGACTGCAGTAATGATGCTGAAACAAAAGCTGACATATGAATAAATTATAGTTTTTTAAATATTCAAACAGAAAACAATATTTCACAATATTACTGTTTTCACTGTATTTTTGATTAAATAAATGCAGCCTTTAACATTAACATATCAGTCATGTAAATTTACTATGATTTCATATAAGAAACATAAATTGTACCTAAATATATGATCAGATAACACTGATCTCTGCTTGGGAGAGTTAAAACCTATTGTTTTAACTTCTGTAGCTCAGTAGTTTTATATCTGCTACAACTTTAAGTTTAGAAACCAACAGCGTTTCCCTAAACTGTGTAAACTTGTTCAAAACAATGAACAAGTTCATTTAAAATATTTCAATGAAATATTATAAACATAAAGGAAACATTTCAGTTCAAAACAGCACATAATACATACAGAAACAGAACAAGTTATAACATTAAAAACGGTGTGTTAGTCACTCTAAACTCTTGGACGCCGTCTCATTTTGTGCAATCTTTGGGTCCAGCAGAAGTAAATGAGGAAAGTAGTGCTTCAACCCTCCCCGTCCGCTCAGCCGTGATATTGCCAGTTTTCAACATGCGCTGTAAGTGTGAATGTTATATATCAAATTAAACAAGAGAACCTGCTGATTTAGATGAGCCCAGTTCTGTCATTTAACATCCATTAATATGATCACAAATCACATTACAAACCAGACGTGAAATTACACTTTCTTTACTTTTATACTCCTGAAAATCCTTTCTTACAGCTTGTCCTGTCACCTCAGGACGATGATGCTCATGTATGATAGCGGTTTCACCCCTTTAGCTAATTCATAATTGGCACAGTACTCCCCGGTCTTATTTATTATAGCCCATTTTTCTTTACCACCCTTAGCCACTCGTTTCATTCTTGGTCATATTAATAAAGCTAATTGTAATTATATCGCTCTTTTCCGGATGTTAGCCGATGGGCAGTAAGCCTCTTGATTATTTTTAATGAGTTCAGCTGTTTTCCCCCTACGACACATAGATGGATGTCCGTTCTACTCTGAATGCGAGACGAGTGTAAATATTGGCAGCCGTTGATGCAGTTATCATGCTCAAGGGGTGCATTCAATCTCGCCTCCGTCAACAGCGAATGGACGGTCGCAGGTTGGTACAACAGGGCGAGTGAGTCAACTCAATGAAACGATTACCACACGTGAGTCTCTGACTTAGCCGTCTGAAACAGCGGGCTTATGCTAAACGGACAACATTATCGCCCGCCGTGGCCTCCGGTCCAAATGGGTTGCGGGGAGCGCGATCGCCCGTCGCTTGTATTCCCGCTTTATTTATTGGACACGACCTGGATGCCGTCCAATGTGCACATTTGTAATTGGAGTCGTTGGCTCTCGCTTCAAGGCCATTAGCTGAGAGCAAAGAAAGTCTAGGGTGGGAAAAAATATGTTAAGTCTGCTAAAATATGTTGCGCTACGACACTTATGGGCTCCCGTGTAACTTAGGTGCTGTTTTTTACTGTCAAATCTATTAATCAGTAAATCTAGCCGTAGAAAGTCGTATTTGTACTCGTCCGCTGATGAATGCTCGCTTCGGTCATTTCTCAGACACTGAACACTAGCTCTGGAAAGAAATGCAAGACAGCGTGGTGAGGAGCAAACAGCATGGCTCATTAGCAAAGTATGAAAATCACTCATTTTAATATTTACTGTGCACTCTTGATTAGTTTCATCATGCATTTCTGATTGGCACAAAATGAGATTTTCCTCTGAGCCCATGGGCTCTCTGATTTATTATTAAACTGCGCCATTCAACACTGAAATATGGCCTTTGTATTTTCGGTCTCATTTTTGGTTATTTATGTAACTTTTAGCGTTTCACCCAAGGTCATTTTTCATCAAAGACTTCTCACCTCACACAGTAATTATTACACAAATAATACATGCTTTATTTTGTACTGTACGAAGAAGAAAGACTAAATCAATACGACAGCATGGTAGGTTAATTTAGGTTACAGTCGACTTTAAACGTTTCAAAAGTGGTATACAGATTAAAATACATTTTATCTCAAGAATATACATACGGTAGGCCAGATTATTTATCTTTCAAGAAAGATGGGCTCACTTTATTGATTAGGCATATACAACATATCGGTAACATATCGGTACCATATCGTTATCGTTTCATATGGTTTTTTTATTTATCAGTGTCGACTGACACTGGATAGAATCATAATTTAATAACACAGTTAAATGTTAAAGTATATAGATACATTTCAATTGAATATTTAATATAAAATGTAAGTGTTAAAATATAATCTTGCAGTTAAAAATGGCTAAAAATGGATGCTTCACAACATTATAAATATGAAAAATGTATACATTAATGTTTAGTGTATTTTTAATGTAGTAGTAAAGAATAATATCAACAAGCATAAAAAAAATATCAGCTTCTGATAATTATCAGTCAGAATTTCAATACTGGTGCATCATTCACGATACCTTTTTTAAAATAATATTCATATTGTGAGGCAGCAAACACTGTGCAAGCCAATATGTGCCTGTTGTGATTAATTGCAACTCTATTTATGTAAAGTTCTGTGTTAAAATAATATCTTAAAGGGTTACACCCATACAAAGAAGGCAACAAGTACCATTTATTAACAATATGGCAAAGGTTGAAGTAAAATAGTTGATCTTACATGGAGCACGTTTGAGGAAATAACGATGAATCAAAAATGTTTTTCTCCATCATGAAAGAGCAGCTGTGAGCTTCATTAGGTCATTTTAGAAGAGACAGCTGTTTGGCCATACTGAGAAAGAGAGAGAGAGAGAGAGAAACAGAGAAAAGAAGAGCAGAAAGTGTTTCATTGTGCAAATGAGAAAAGAAAAAATAGCTAGCAAAACACTGTTGTTCACTTTGAACATTGTAGAAGAAAAAAAAGATATTTCAAAAAGTGTTTTAACTTTTTGTCCATACAGTAAATGGACAAAACGCCATTGGACCCCATTGACTTTTACTGTCTGAATACAAATCTTTAAAATGTATTCTTTTGTATTTTGCAGGTGAGGAGCATTAATTTTGAAGAACATGAGGGTAAATGCCAATTTTTTATTCTGGCATGAACTATCCTTTAGCTCAGGATTATAAAATACTACGCGCTTCTGACCTTGTAGAAAAAGTGAAGCAAAATATAATTGTTCACTTTAAAAAGAAAGAACCCTAAGCAAAGAAAGCCAATCAATCTGACCTGCAATATCTATCCGATTTGCGAGAAGGTTTAAAGTTCTCTTAATTCCATAAACCCATAAACCAAAATCATTTCAAAACACTTAAACGCACATTAAAAAGCACACTAGGAGTGAGTGGGTGCAGATTAACTTCAGGAAAGTGCGTTTCACGTACTGTATCATCCACGGACCGATCACATTATCCCCATGAATTCTGTACACTCGACTTTTAATCTGTTTAAGCGAGCTCGATAAATAGTCTGCAGTCTCAGATAGGTAGATTATAGATGAATTCACTCATATTTCCTGCCAGGATGCAGTAAACAGAAGCTAGAGAGATTATGAGTTTATGCGTGTGTGTTTGCAAGCCGAGAGAGATGGAGAGAAATAAGGAGCAAAGAAAGGACAACCTCAAATCATATTCACAGCCAAGATACAGCAATCAGAAAGGGAGAGAAATTCTGTGTCTGTAAGAGAGAGAGACTGAATAGATATTAATATTCAAGTGGGCGCATTCGTGCATGGATCCAATAAGATTCCGAAGGTACCATCCATTTGCCAGAGCATGCGGAGCGTGCTAAATGACCTGTGCTTTTTGAGGGAGACGCCCCTCCTTTCCCTCGACCTCCCTCCCTTCATCCTCTCCCTCGTTCCCTGGCGCTAATGAATTGAGAGAGGAGGTCTGAAACGGGAGTGTCCTTAAGTGCCGCCCACTCCTCTTAACATGACCTGGGTTCAAAAGTTCACGCCGCACCCTGCAGGCACCGATACCCACACCGACTCTCTTTCTCTCCTTCATTTTCTCATCTTCATTTTTCCCTCCTTTCTCATCCTCCATTTTTTCCCCTCTCACTTTATAGTTCTCGCACTCTGATCGTTTGTTTCTCCAGCCCTCGTTCTTTTCGCCTCCAGCTGGAGAGGTGAAGAGTGAAATGTCTCATTCTCTCTATTCCTGTATGTGTGTGTGTTCTGTCTGTCGCTCAAACACACATGCACAGAGAATGAAGCTCACATTGGTCATTACTAAGGGAAAATTGTGCCTATTTGCAATGCAAGTCTACTGCTGTATAATTCCATTATTGATTAGACTGACATTTATTTGAAGTTATGACTCACCTCTTCCCATGATGCAGTTAGAACCTTCTTAGGTGCGAGCACCAGAGTAATGTCTTTCAGGCAGTTTACAGTAATTCCCCTCTCTTTTACTGTAACCCCTCTCTGTTACTAATGTACCTCAGTTTGGTTAGTTACGTTTCCATTATATTACAGTAAAACACACCTATGCAACTTTTTGAGATACATTTATAAATAGATAACATTTAATATTTATTGTGTTATATTAATAATATTAATAGGTGAGTTTGTTTTATATAAAATCTCTCTCTCACATCTCAAAATATTACTACATTATTTATTTTTTTAGTTTTTTGTTTTTCTTTAGTTTATTTAATGTCTCTTAAACTCATCAAGTCTGTAACAATATGCATAGTAATATACACTACCATCAGTAATTTTTTATTTTTTAAGAAATTAATACTTTTATTCAGGAAGGATATGTTAAATTGATAAAAAGTGATAGTGAAGATTTATTTTGTTAGAAAACATTTCTATTTTGAATAAATACTGTTCTTTTTAACTTTTTATTCAAAACACTATCACAAGTTCCATAATATATTAAGCAGCACAAATGTTTCCAACACATAGATCAGCATATAATTCATATTTCAATATTTCATATTCATGTATGCATGTTTTATGTACACACACACACCACACACATATACATATATATGTGTGTATATATATATATATATATATATATATATATATATACACACACACACACACACACACACACACACACACACAATAAATATTAAACAGTAATATAAAAAGTGTGTTTTATTTATATACATTTAAACCGCTATTACGTTGTTTGAATATATAATAATAGCCTAATATAATATAATATAATATAATAAAAATTATGGATATACAATTTAAGTTGCAACTTAAGTGCACTGACCTTACATGTTTAGACTTTTTACCAACAACAATCAAGACGATACTTTTTCTCTCTTTTTTTTTTTTGAAGTTGCATTCAAAAATTTACTTGGCTCAAAAATATGACGGCATTTGGAAATGGTTACTACTACTAATACTACTATACTAATAAAGCTACACTCTTAAAAACGGAGATTCCAACTATTACTAGAAAGTGTTTTACAGTCGCATGGCAAAAGAGAACATTATTAAGTTCTTCTGATGTCATTTTTATCTTGCCATGGCTCTTTAGAAAGCCATCTATGTACTGGAGCGTTAAAAGAAACCAGGAGGGCTTAAAGAACTAATTTTAAGAGTGCAGAGATGTCTCTCAGTTAGTTAACGTCTCAGTTTGCTCGATGTGCTTCAGTTAAGATCACAGTAAATCCTAGCCTTATGGAAGTAAGATCAAATTTCGACATCATCTGCCACACCCCTGGGTGTCCACCTGGCATATTAGTGACCAAATATTCATTGTTTTTCCAATGATTAGTTGTACGATAAGGAGGTAAAAACGCATTTGTGCTGTTAAACTACCAACTGAAGCCACTTCTACATTCGGCCATTCAACACTCCGAGACGAATCGATAGAAATTCTATCCACTTCCCGCCATTACCAACGTGGCAACATGACATATTTCCCATATTTGACATTCAGGATTTGTACAAAAAAGGGAGAACTATTATTGGAAAAGAAAAGTGGAGAACAAAATCAGAGCAAGATCCTTCAAGAACAGACAAAGTTCAAAAGCTGTCATGTGATAATATCACGCGGTGAGATTGATGCTGTGTCGTCACGTGTGCAGAGCTGCAGCGTCGAAATGTGAAAAAAATCCATTTCTAATTCCTCCGTACGAAAGGGAGGAGCTCTCCCGAACAGCTCTGCGACTAGAATTAAGGAATCATGACTCTGAAGATGTGATTCCACATCCAAACACGAACTGAAGAAGTCAAAGGGACAGATCAGAGAAAGAAATATATTTCCTTTCCCCTCACGCACACATACACTCACACTCCTCCATCTGCAGGAATAGAAAAATGTCGGCCCAGCGGTTTCCAATCAGCCCTGTTTGCTGTCTGCTCCTCAGATTAATGACCAAACACAGAACGGCTGCAGGTTCAACTGGAGGTCAGCCTTCCTAGGTACCCCCCTCTTTCTCCTTCTTCATCCCTCAATCGCTCCCTCCGTGGGCAAATGAGAATTTGATTTTTCTCTGCACTGGGCAGAGCAGGAAGAGATGGATGGAGTTAGGATCGGAGAACCAGGTGCCCCTGCTGCTTTGTTAGGGAAATGAATGAGAGAGCTTCCAGAACACAAGCAGCCAGAACAGAGACCAGAGATATAGAGTACAGAATAGAGCGAGTGTCAAACAGAGTAGAGTGCTTAGAGAAGAAATGATCGAGAAAAGAATATGGAGTATTGGGTTGCTATCGGTGTTGGGTGTAATGCATTACCGAGTCATTAATTACTCTAATGTAATTACTTTTCCATTGAAAAAGTAAAGTAGGGGATATTACTCTTAATTTCTCTGTAATTGAATTACAGTTACTTCTCATGTAATTGCATTAAATACTGTATAGACTATAGAACAATTGTATATAGCGATTTCGAAGGCCCGGTATACTATGAGTAACTTTGCAACTACATGTAAACTAACTCTCATTAGAGTATTAGTAGACTGTCTGCTTAATATCTGATAACTCTTTATTTTGATGATCCTCCAACAGACATTGTACTGACTATAAGAAACTTTGCAAGTACTTCAACCCAAACATAACTGTGGAAATAAAGTGTAACCTAACCTTCTCCCTTTAAATACATCGGTCAGTTCAAGAATAATTTATGCGATTTTATATTTATTGATTTCAAAGAATTAAAAGAGCAGTTTCATGTCTATCCTTGTGTTGTTCAACTGGTCGAGGTTGATGTGGGATTTAAAAAGTAATTAGTAATAAGAAATTTGGTAACACTTTATTTTACAGTGTCATTGTTACACATTTTACATGTATTAACTGTAATAACTAAGAATTAAGCATAATTACATGTAATTAACCCTAAACCAAACCCTCATCCCAACCCTAAACCTATAGTAAGTACATGTAGTTAATTGTTATTACTCAGTACTTAAATGTATAATTACACTGTAATTACACTGTAATACTGACACCTTAAAGTGTAACCAGAATATTGGTTATATAAACCAGTAATTGGTATAATAATTTAATTACACTGTTGAAGATGTAATTAGTAGCTAATAATTAATTTTAAAAGTAATTTAACCAACACTGGTTGCTTTGCAAAGACATGGAGAGTTGTAAACCAAATACAGTAAATGGACTATAGAGAAAAGTATATAAGAGAATTTAAAGTGCAACAGAAAATATAGTATATCAGAATATAAATGATAGAGGTTAAAAAACAGAGAACTGGGTGCTAAAATTTAGATAACACTACATATAGTGGCCCTAAAAATTAAATTAAAATAAAATAATAAAATAAAATAAATCTGTAATGTTTTTCTAAACTTCTTTTGCAGTTGCTTTTAAACAACTGGTGATATTTAGTGGAGTCCGTTCCTCAAGTTCACACGTGTCTTAGAGTAACCGCAACGTCATCGCATTAACAAACAAGTTCTACTAACATTTCACAACCACTAAGTATTCACATTTTTGTCTTAATATTGAACAAAATATTATTTTGTCATACAAATAAATGGTGATATCATTCGTTAAGTCTAACATCTGAGAGTTCAGCTTGACATATTCACTGTCTCAATGTTTTGTGAGATGTGTTTAAAATCGTTTGAGACACTCAAATCTGAGAGAAATAAATAAAACTTGCACATACTACTGGAGGATGTGACATAACGTCTCCCTAATCACATGATAACTTGATAACATATCAAGTTCCCTATGAAAAATATTATTTGATGTCAGAGAGACTCCCATTAAAACCAATGGTTACACTTTATTTTGATGGTCCACTTTAGACATTCTACTAACTATAAATAACTTTTCCACTACATGTCTACGAACTCTCACTAGAGTATTAGTAGACTGTTAGGTAAGGTGAATAAGGGTTTGGGATAGCAGAACATTTTGACATGTAGCTGCAAAGTTACTTATAGTAAGTATAACGTCTGTTGGAGGATCATCAAAATAAAGTGTTAGCAGATATTAGTCTACTTTGCAGAAAAAAAAATTGAGGTTAATTTCAAAATGACTATTTTTTACAAGTACATCTCTGAGGTTCCCAAAAACGAAGAATCAAAAACAGAACACTTCAGTATTTGATTAGTATTGTGTGGAGGATTGTTTCTTGACATCCTGATCTAATAGCACCAACACACACGCGGTGAACGCTGACACAGCGGTCATAGCCTATTATGGGAACATTCGTCCTTTCTGTCAGAGGAGAGTAATCACTCATTGCCCTGGTTTGTGTGTGTGTGTTTGCCCATGGCCTAATCATGGCAATGACCTGTCTTCTTAGACAAACACAAAGTGGCTTTCGCAGACTCGGTGGTTAATGAACTCGGTGTGAGGTTAAGTTCAGGGCTTGAGTTTCAAAAACAGGTTTGATTCGGTCTCTACATGTTCCTTAAAGGAATAGTTCGCTGCGAAAATGACAATTCTGTCATCATTCATTCACTTAAAGTTGTTCCAAACATGTATGAGTTTGTTTCGTCCATGGGGTGATTTTATTTTCCAAGCATTTACAATGAAAGCTATCGTACTGTACGACTTTAGATGAATTGGAATATGGTTTTATAGACCACTTGATACTTTTATGTGATACTTTTATGGCTCAAAAAGCTTAATTCGTTGTAATTACATGGAAAAGAGTCACCTACAACTTCTTTTGTGCAGTGAACATTTTTAATGTCAACATAAAATCAAAAATGACTTTTTTTTTTTTTAAATGGAATATAGATGCAACAGTTGGGTTATGGAAGTAAAAACATTCAATTTCTTGATTTTTTACAATAACTTATAAACCTTTAAACACAGCCGTACTGTGAGCTCCAAGGTTGTTGATCACGAGTATTTGCTTCAGCTCACACTTAGTTTTAAATTCGGTTTAACAGCAGAATTCATGGTGAAAAAACTACAATACCCATGATGCTGTACAGAAAATTCCACCAATCATAGTCGAAACAAGCAAAACGCACCGAAAGATTTCATTAGGTCCATTTTTAATTTGATTATACTGTTCGCGATGCTTCATGGGTTTCTCCATCACTAAAACCATTAAGTAGATAGTTTTGTACCTTTGAATTTTTTTTTTTTGGCAGATTTTCATATATTATTTAGCTTCACATCAAAGTTTGTATGTTATGATTCACCTCGTTGCTGTTTGGCTTGTGTCATGGCTTATAATGCTTTAACAAAAACTTTTCTGAAATCCCCAGGGGAGAAATTAATGGAAAAAATACTTCCAGAATCAACCCACAGAAAAAGTGTTCATTAATTATGTAATCTCGTAATCTTTAATCAAAATAACTTCCCTTCTCTTCTCTGATGATGCGTTTACTGGTGCAAGGGCGGGACAACCTGTCACTCACATGACATCACAGCAGTATAAAACCACAACCATCCAATCAGGACAAACTCAAGTCCCACCCTGCAGTTTTTCTTGTTCGGGAAGTTTCACTTGGATATACGTCACAATAGGGAAGAAAACATCATCGCAACTTACGTTTCATGCGGACTTTAAAACATAGAGGAAGTTCTGTTATGATAAAAACAACACAATGCTCACTTTCATGCGTGTTATTTTTACAATCCATTTTCTTGATCCTCAGGCACTGATTTGTTTTTGCTTGTCAAGACGGGTGTATGTTTTTCTTTAAGTGTGCTTGTGTTAGCCCTACCTGCCAGTGGACTGTGCTTGTGTGAGGGAGTGCATGTGTCCAGAGTCGGAAGTGTAGACAACTTTGCTTGCATGTGAGCCCTGTACCCTGTGTGATCAGTGTCTGTGTCCGGTCAGACGGGAAGTTCAATGAGAGGCGAGTGTGTTTGTGTGTGTGTGTGTGTTCTGTGTGTTGTTTCTTTCCTTTACACTGACAATGGGGAGGTGTGTCACAGACTGTCACACCACTGAAAAATGAACTTCCTGTTCACTTACAAACACCAGGAAGTCCCCATCTGATGAAGTGTGTGTGTGTGTGTGTGTACAAGATCAGAAAGAGAAAAATATTGAGACAGAGGATATGTTCCGAATGGAATACGACTATTTACCGAATTACTGTGCAGAATAAACAGAATGAAATGCATATGAATATTGCTGTTGAATATATTTCTGGTAAACATATTCAAAAATGGTTAAAACAAAACAGATTTACTTGAGAAGCCACACAACGTAATGTGAGATTTTGTGCCATTAATACAAGTGTATAAAATATTTATGTAATATATTTTTTCTATTTTTTTTTCACTTGTTTATACAAAATTTGTATGTAGTGCTTAAGTAAATGTTGAGCATTTTTAGATATTTTATCAATATAATACAAAGATACTATTTAAAAATAGGGGGGAGTGCAGTGTGCTATTTAAAAAAAAAAAAAAAAAACAGTATATAATATCATAAAACCATAGTAAACAGTACAGCGCTACATTGTTGTCACATGACTTAAATGGCACGTTGCATATAAGTAGCATCGAGTGTCATAAACGTCTCTTGTGCTCACCAAATCTGCATTATAAAAAAAAAAAAAAAAAGTAAAAAATCAAAACCAATAACTTTTCTATTTTTCATATATTTTAAAACGTGTATTTTCAGTGTCACATGATCCTTCAGAAATCATTCTGATATGATGTTTTGCTGCTCAAGAAACATTTTTTATTATTATCAATGTTGAAAACAGTTGTTCTGCTTAATATTTTTCGGAAACCGTGATGCAGGTTTTATTCGGGAGTCCTTGATGAATAGACAGTTCAGAAGAAGAGCATTTATTTGAAAGAAATATTTTGTAGCATTATAAATGTCTTTACTGATGAATTTAATGCATTCTTGCTCAATAAAAGTATTATTTTATTTTTTCTATGGAAGTGTAGACTGAAAATCTGCACATTGTGCACAGTTTATGCTGCAGAAGTAGCAAATATCGTATGGTGATATGGCAGGGGCTTAAAACATAGTCCTTCATTAGCCTGATCACATGGTGGAGTAATTCAAAATCTCTTGTGAATGTCTTCTGGATTATAAACTATAATGTGTTTATAGTGGCATGGCATCATAATTATTATCTAAAATTATGGTTTCTACCAGCTGCTTTCATCCAGGTGGGTATACACACAGGCAATATTATTAACACTTTTTATTGTGTTTTTCAAGCATCTCATAAATACAGCCATTCATTTTTCCCCCACTATAGATTTCCAAATGCTAATCTTTTTCTGTTGAAATCCTCATGAACTGCATTTCCATACATTGTGTTCCTGATTTGATCCCTTGGCTTTTATGGCCCTTTTGCACCTCTCTTTACTTTGAGCCATGGAAAGACGACGAAAAACAAGCGAGAGGAAGACAAGGAGACAGAGATAAAGAGGAAAGAAAGGAGAGAAGGATGGAGAGAGAGGGAGGGAAGGAGGGGAGGAGGTGAAGTGCTGGTCACAGTATCACAGGGTGAACATCAGCGCAGGGGGCCGAGGGTGAAGCTCATTTTTCAGCCACTGTCTATTCTTTCTCTCCCTCTCTCTCTCTCTCTCTCTCTCTCTCTCTCTCTCTCTCTCTTTCACACATACACAGAATATTTTGTAAGTATTATAAAATTAATTTACAAACACTATACAAAATTAATTAACCACAGAATGCCAGTATTCACCAACCAGAGTAAAGTACTCCAGGCTTCTGTGTACTAAATTATAAAAAAAAAAAAAAACATGAATACACAGAAGGAATTTAATGGTTTTATTTTATATTTTGTTGTCATATGTTGCTTAAAATATAAATAAAATATTTTATTGAATATTTTAATGAATAAAAATATAAAAAAACATTTTAGAAAATTATGATGGTTGCATGATGATTATTTATTAAAAATAAATAAATAAAGGTATCTAATCGTATGAAACGGTATGCAATATTCCAAGATAACTAACTACATAATTTTACAAATTTAAATATTCTGATACACATCAGCAAAAAGGGTTTAAAGATTTTAATTCATGATCATGTTAATCTGTCAGTCACTGATGAATAGTGATAGTAAACTGTTCATGCCTTCTACATAATTCACACCTGTTTTATTCATCAAAAGGATATGGGTTTGATGCTAATTAGCAGAGAGGGGAATAATTTCTCTGTACCTGAGAGTCGAAATGTTTGACAGAACACAATAAAATATGCAGATGAGAAAGAAGCACTTTATGACGACAGAGGAATCTCTGACCCACCTGCTTCACACACACACACACACACACCTCATGCAAGAGAGAGAGAGAGACACAGAGAGAGAGAATAACAGAGAGAAAGGAAAGGCAGCATTTAGAGAATTGAGGAATTAAGCACTTCATTCATTCATTAGCAATTGTGACTTCATTAAATTCCTAATATCACAGCAGTATAATTACGCCTGAAGCCATAATGCAGATGGAGGTAAAGAGAGATGCACAGAGAGAGAGAGAGAGACAGACATGATGATGATTGAGACAAAAGAATGGAAATGTGATAGTTAATTATGTGTCTTTGATTATATGTGTGCATGTATATGCATGTTAAACAGTGTTTTATAAGCAGACGTTACTCATCAAGCATATTTGTTCATTTGTTAGCATGTCTTTTTGTTGTTTTTCTCTGTTACATGCATTCGTTTCTGGTTATGTATTTGTGTGTTTGATTCTTATGGAAACAATCTCTTATTTATCATTCCGCCACAGAATATATATATATATATATTAAAAAAAACGTAAATAGCGACTTATCTCACAACATCTCTTTTCCTCGCAATTCCAAGTTTATATCTCACTTTTTTCTCAAAATTGTGAGATTGCATACACACACATCTATATTCATATTATCAGCTTTGCAAACATTCACTTCAAATGTTATATTACACACAAATATTTTTGAATTTTATATGATTTGTATTTGTTATTATAATATTGGATTTGTTAATGTTTTTGTGAAATTGTTTGAATGATACCATCATGCCTGTTTTATGTTTTGTCTCTCTCTTTTTTTTTTTCCTAACATATGAACATTTTGCTGAAATCCCTCATCCGGCACATTTACAGAGAAGTTTATTAATGTGCACTGTCCCCGTAAATCTAAACTTGTCCCTGTAAATGTAAACCGATTAAAGTAAATTTTGGTGGGTGTGATGCGGGGTTTGTGAAGTTGCGGATGGATCTAGTTTTTGTTCATATTAAGAATGAGGATTAACACACACACTGCTGTCAGCTGCTAACCAGATGCTCCACAATGCAACACACATGTGATAATGTAATGGGTGTGAGTGATGACTGCGAGTGTGTGTGTGTTTGTGAGGGTGATAGAAATGGAGAAAGCCAAAGCTTTAGATCCTCTATAGTAATTTCACACACGTTTAATATAAACGCCCTTACAAGCGCACACATCACGAGATATAGGCGCATGCGAGCAAGTATGAAAACCTCTGAGATAGAAACATCTATCAAATAGCAAAGAGAAAGTGACTGATGAGGGGAAAACGAGAAGAAAGACTGAAAAATTAAAAAGATGTGCTTTCTCTCTGATAGCATATGGATAACATTCGCACCAGCAGAATGTTAAGTATACGAGCTGCCACGAAATACACTCTCACACACACTCGCTGTCCGACAGGGACATGAAAACACAGGTGTTTGCCATCCTGTAGGTTATCACGCAGGAATGCTTTGGACTGACACACACAGGGCCGCCGTTAGCAGGGCAAAAGGTAGCGACTATTCTTGAGACCCCTGCGATTTCAACGGAAATCAACAACCTGCACCTAGGCTCTGGAAACCCCAGCTACGCCCCTGGACACACAACCAAAGAAGTCTGAAATGTACGGAGCCCCTAAAGTGAAAATTGAATGTAAGAAGGTGATAAAATGCTTCATAAATAAATACTACTATAAGAGACACACATAGACAACACAGCAGGTGCGACTCATCTTAAAGCCTAATGTTTGCCCTCCGCTTGTCCTGACTTTGACCCCCACTTGACCCGACCCCTAACCTTGAGGATGATGGCATGAAGTAACATCAGTTTCTGAAAGGCTCTAAATGATAATATTTTATTAATGCTATTATAATTACTATATTATTATGTTCCTTCTCACCATTTTTTTTGTCAACGCAATTGACCGTTCGCAAAGCCCCGCCCCCTTTAGTTACTGTTGCTTTGTCCGACAAGCCATGCGCTCTCACGCCACACATCATGTTCTCACGCAGTAAAAATACATCAGCAAAGAGGACACTGACAACACGCCGACAGACGTATGAAACAGTTTCATATTTAATATATCATAATTTTTTAAAGAAGTTTAAACAATAAATAGCGTATAGTGTCTCTTTAATGTGTCGTGACAGATCGCTGTCGCTCCTTCAAGCGGCTCGTGAACCAACATCTCTTCATACTAGTTCATTTATAGCATCAAATAAACATGAATGAACATCAGAAGGAATGTTGTTTCAAGTGTGGAAAGATGTGAGGACACACAATTTATCAAGTTCAAGTTCACTAACGTTAATCTACTAACTCCCCTGACTGCTTTGTCGGACAAAATGGCGGAGTCGGGATTATGATTGGTCAGATCGCCTGTCAATCAAACTGTTTGAGGGGTAAATTCAGTTATGGACAATTGTTCCACATAATTGAAACATGTTATCTCTACTCAAATACTTTATGGACTGCATGATGAACTTAACTGAATTGAGTAAACTTAAACATGTCCAAATGACTTGATTCAATCAAGTTCATCCTACCTGAAGTATTTGAGTAGATATAACATGTTTCAATCACATGGAACCGCTGTCCATACTTTAACTGTGTTAATTTAATGTAAGATATGTTTTATTGTAGATGGTAATAACAACACATACTAACAAGCTAATCATAGCTTTTTTTGCCAGTATTTGCATCATGGATACATCCATGGTATTCGCATAATTCGCATACTCCCATCGCGGGAGCCAGAAAAGGAATGGACAAGGTACTAGAAAATTTGTAGCTAAGCTGTTCATGGGGGTGCTTGGATGAGCTTCCTGTTCTGGACTGAGATCACAGAGCTCTTCGCTCCTGACCTGAGGACAGTGACCCCCTGCGACAGTTCATTTCTCAGGTGCACCTTGGCCATGTCATGGAAAACATCATGCACAAAGAAAGCTAACCTTTAACAATCGCTTCATCCAGATTTTAGGAGATTACCCTTCAGCTATGGTCAGACATTTGTCAAAGTAAGACAGATCCTTCACGATAAACCCACTGTGAGATTTGGTATTCTATATCCAGTGACATACAGTGAGGGAGAGAAGCGTATCACTTGCACGAAAGGATGAAAATTTGCAATTGAACAGTTTGGTTCAGGTAAGTAGGTATTGAGCATTAATGCAGAGATGAGCACCTGTTATTTTGTTGAAGTTTCTTTTATTTAGTGGACTCAATGTTAGACTTCTGTGAAGTCTCTAAAAGAATGAAAGTTTTAAGTGTTTGCATTTAAAAAAAAAAAAAAGTGTAGTATTACAAATGATCTTCTGCTGAAACTGCTGAAACAAATAATATTTAAATACAAGAATGACACTATTTCATCATTTGCTTTCCCTATCCAGCACCATACAAAGGATGATGGGAAGAGGAAATTCTGTTCCTAGTTTCTATAATGCTTCTTTATCACAACTAAATTCATTCATTTCATCTCAACATAAATTTATTAAGCAAAGTGGTTAATTTTTATACTTGATTTCAAAATTAATTACCCAAAAGTAACTGTTACAAGTCAGTATAACAGGATATAATTGAGAAATCTAATACAATGGAGTTAAATCAAAATTGTTTGAATAAAGTTAACAGTATCATAAAAATTTTTTTGTTTGCTTTATTGTTTTGTGTTTTTTTTTTGTTATTGTTGAGTGTACAAAAGACGTTAATGGGATCAAATGTTGCTTGGTTCCCAATATTCTTCAAGATATCTTCTTTTTTTCTGTTCTGCACAAGATATCATATCACAGAGGTTTAAATGAAATCACATGAGTAAAGTGAGTAAATGATGACAGAATTGTCATTATTGGGTGGACTATTCTTTTTAAGACATTAATGGACCGATACAGATACACACACACACACACATATATATATATATATATATATATATATATATATGTATGTCTATATACACACATTCTCCAACAGATCCACCAATAAACATGTTAGTAGTCTGGATTTTGTGTGCAATAACTTGAAATGTTAATTACACTAAGCTTGACAGCTACTTGGCAATATCCAGTCTGACATTTATTTACATGTTTTGATATGATGCAGACATTAAACGCCTCAAGAAAAAAAAATTCCTTCCAAACATTTAAGTCCATGATTAGTACAAATCAAAAACTTGTTTTGATGGGTTTTTTTCATGAAATATTTGTGGTTGATATGTAAGAGATTAATCAAGATCACAGATAATTTATCAACAGTCAGAAACAAAATTCCAACCATTAGAATATATATATATATATATATATATAAACATTCAGAAATATTATACATTTTATCTCTCTCTCTCTCTCTCTCTATACACACATATATATAGCTTCCACAAGGAAGTAGTAAAAAAAAGCTATTTTTATGATGCCCTTATGATGTAAAAATGATAAACATCTGACAGATCTCGCAAGGGGAATGCAAACTTATAAGCAGAAATGTATGTCTGAACGTGCCCAGACTGACCTACTAACTCACTTTTTAGTAATTGCTAAAAGTTTAAAATAACTCGAGGGCATGTTTAGTCTCCCATAATGCTGTTCACCCAGTAGCCTAATACAGCTAGAAAGAGAGAGCGAGTGCGAGACAGTACGGCTGAGTTATGGCCGATGTTCCGGTGTTTCCCCTGACACATCTGCGTTGTATAAACACTAGCGGTGGACCAGTGACCCCCTACCACAGACGCCTGTATCCGTTCCTCCTCCATCCTCGCTAAAAGCGGTCATTCAGATTAGGAAGCCCTCACACCACTTTATTTTTCATTTATTTTCATTTGCAGGTGGCCTGTGTGTGTGTATTAGCAAAGCTCTTCATCTCTGTGTGTGTCGCTGTGCTTGTTTAGATCATGCTCAGGCTCTCATGTATACGGTAAGTGTTAGCCAGAGCACATTGTGTGTGTGTGTGTGTGTGTGTGTGTCATGGATATTCTGCTCATTCTGTCCATGTGTGCACTGTGGTGTCCACGACCGCAACGCAACCTCAGTTAAATTCCTCCTTTTACCCACACTCCATCAATACGTCCAGCACAAACAGCGGATTGAAAGCTCCCTCTGCGCATCTCACAACCGCTGCCACCAGTCCCCTTCAAGCCATCAAGCGTGCACATTAACCTTCAGCTACAATTGCTTCAGGCTGCTCCTCAGAAACACAGGATGTATTCAGCCTCAAAGCACTCCTGAACATCTGCAACTTCGACAGGGTCAGAAATTCTGATTGGATCAGCTATTTTTTATCCTCCAATCAACAGACAGGCAGGTCAATTGATGTTCGGTAACATGCACAAAAGATTGTTAAAGATTCAATATTTCTGCTAAATAACAAATTTTGAGTAAAATACTGAGTGTGGTTTCACTGTCGAAAATTTTATGCTAGAACAAAATTTCTTAGAAATATTTAACACAATTAGCCCAGCATCCATTTTTTAATAGCATTACAGTGTATGATCATGTGATCTGGGTACGCTCACCAAAACTGCAAAGCATGGCGGACCAAGGACAGTCCGGCTATCTTATGATAAGTCAGTCATTAATTCAAATACTTTTAAACCATTCAAGTGTGATAAGACTGAAGAAGAGAACTCAGTTTGGTACTGGCATGCTGTCTGTGAAACGAGCACACAGAAAGCCACTTCTCAGATTTGAGTTCTCTTTTATGTCTTGTCTTATGCTTGAACAGACAATAACACATAAAATTGAGTCAAATTGCTGTGTATCCTCCTAAGCACAGTCTTAGATGAGTTAAAAAAGTCTTAAATGTAAAGGGTTGGGAGAAAATCAGATGTGTGTCAGATCCACGTCATGTGCGTCAGCTCTTAAAGTTTACAGCCGCCTAAAAACCTGCTTCTGCCATTATTGTTAATTAAAGAAAAAGAGGGAAAGAGAAAATCACTCACTACTCTTGACTGAATAACTTTTGTGGCTTTAGTATGGATTCATGTCTAATTTATACAGTGAAGACTATGCAGTGTTATTTTACATTTGATTACTTTAATCGGTTTCTGTAGTGTTTCTGAATACTACTGTTAGATCTACCTGAATCTTTAATCTTTAAAGCTGGCATGAAACAGAATTGCGATTGTCTTTTCGTCCCTTTTGTGACATATCCAAGTGAAACAGCTTTTTGAACGAGAAAAAATGTAGGCCGGGACTTGATTTTGTCCATGGGGAATTGATTGGACGGTTGTGGTTTACTATTGATGTGATGTCATGTGAGTGACAGTAAACACGTCGGTAACACTTTATTTTACAGTGCCATAGTTACACGTTACTACATTTACTTACTATTGTAAGTACAGTAAATTATGCATAATTACAAGTAACTACCCCTAAACCAAATCCTAACTCTAACTGTAACTCTATTGTAAGTACATGTAGTTAATTAATAGTACTCAGTACTTATTTGAGTAATTACAATGTAACTACGGCACAGTAAAATAAAGTGTAACCAACACGTCTTCAGAGATGTTGCTGAAGGGGTGGGGGGGGGTTATTTTGATTAAAGATTACGAAGGCACATGAATCATAAAAAAATTATGGTGCATGGATAAATCATTTATATTAAATACTGTTATTTTCCATAAAAAAACAAGCGCTGTCCACTGTGATTTCTTGGTGATTACAGGTTCGGGATAGCATTGGAGTTTTACCACTGGTTTACTCAACTAATTGTGTCTTTGTCTTTAAAGTAATTCAATTATAATTGAAAGTTTCTTAAGGATAAAAAATATAAATCTGCTAATACTGTTAACTATAGGGAGCCCTTACTTTCACATTACATATAATATTAACTTCAAGTTAACAACAGAGCCCCAACTATTAAATTCAGTTGCTATTATTTATTTTTTTTTAGATATAATCATCATATATTATATATTATATGCAAACATGTAACCTGCACACAAGGCAGTTTTTGCATTGACTTCTAAATCTAATTTTAAAATTATGCTTTTACTGCAATTCGTTGAAATATAATCATTTCCACAGCGGCTTTCATGAAAGATTTATTTAACATGCATTAAATAATCAACAGGTTAAGTAAAATATAATGAACATATAGGCTAATATAAAGCATTTATTCAACGAAAGAGTTCATTTCTTTGGTGAACTTACAAGTTGTGGACACTGAATGACTTGCCTGAGGTAAACGTAATACTATGTGACAGATTGTTTACAAGCCGTTTTATTGATGTCTTTGAAACCGCTGAAATGCTGATTGAGAGATGACATGAGATATGTTACGTTTCAGTGAGTTGTACTGTACGTTTCAACATACCTTCAGATGATCATTCATGTTTATTCTAGTATTAAAGCAGAAGAGACTGCTGCTTGAACTGAGGCGCCTATACAGAGATCTGTTACGCCACATCAAAAAGGCATTTATTGTTTGAATTAATAAATAAAATGGACAGAATTTGAAAGATGATGCTCTGTTTCTATTAAACAGTAACAACACAGAGCTAATTTCTGTGTACACATACTGAAAATTCACAGAACGAATACATGTACCGTTACACCACTGATATACATGAAAATATATGTAGTAACAATTATGATAGAGCTATTCTGCAAAATAGTCGTAAAAATAACATGGAGTCACAATCACAAGAAATAGCCGCAAAAACAAGAAATAAATTTGCAAGTGTGCGATATAAAGTCACATTGAGACATGTAAACTCACAATCATGAAAAATTGCAAATAAGAGAATCAAAACTCATATATGAAGTCAAAATTGTGACAGTCATAACTGTAAAATAGTCACAAATATGCAAAATAGTAACAACTGCGAGAAATAGGAGCAGTTCTGCGAAAGTTATAATTGTAACATTAAATAACAATTACAAGGTCAATCATGAGAAATAAAATTGCAAATGTGAGATATAAAGACAAATATTGTGAGAAAATA